>VDFB02314927.1:0-20975 GCA_007258455.2 Sequoia sempervirens | reverse complement strand
TGGAAACAACACAAGATAAAAAACAACAAATGGAACTTTATACCTTGTCTCAAATTGATCCTTTGGTTGGCCCTTCGATCTTTGATGTGTATGCTCCTTGGATGGCACAAGATGCAAGCTAAATGATGTTGTGAGGATGAGTGCAAGTGGATGAAAACATGAAAATGGCTAAGTGTAGATTGAGAAATAAAATTGCAAGAGTTTGGCTAGCAAAATGATCTCCCCCAAAATGAGAGAAAAGAGGTGGTATTTATAGAGATTTTGGAAATCTCTAGGGAAATGGATGGCCAAGATTGAGCCACCAATGATCAAGATATAGGGCTAAGGTGAGTTAAGAACTCACAAGCCCTCACATCTTGACATGTGGCATGGGGAGAGGCATAAGAAAGATGAGGTGGACATGAGGTGTAAGAGAAGTACATGACATGGATGTACTTCAAAGGACCATAGGGATTTGCTCAAGATGTCCTCATAAAGGACGTCCTTGTCCCATGTGGGTGAGAGGACATGTGAGGAATTAAAAATTCCTCAAATATCCTTATGGGGAGAGGGGAAAGAATAAATAATTCCTTTGAGTGCATTGGGGAATTAAAAGTGAATTAAAAATTCACATGGGGAAGTGGAGTGCCTTGTCCAAAAGGGGAAGGCCTTTAATAAGGTTGACCAAGGACACGCGTCATAAAGGACATGGCGGAGAGAAAAGGAATTTAATATTCCTTGAAAGATGAGAGTGGAATTAAAATTCCTCAAAGGACTTTGGGAAGACAAAAGGAATTAAAAATTCTTGGGGGATGGGAAGAGTTGACTAAAGGGGGTGATTAGACAAGTTGATGAGGGATTAGAGGAAGGTTAGGTGGCTAAGAGAGATTAAAGGCCAACTTGCAAAAGTTGGAGGATGTGACACATCCTAATCAAGGATTAGGCATGTGCACACCTTAATGATGAGATTAAAAGATGGATTAGGATAAGATAAAAATGATGGAGGATGTGACATGAAGGGAATTAAATAAATGGAATATTTATTTAATTCAATTGATGGAAGGAGGATTAAAGAGATGAGGTATTATTGATTAAATACCTTAGGGATTTGGCAGAATTAAAGCTATTAATTAAATAATAGCAGTATTACGAAAATAAGACAAAAGGGGATGAATTTGGATAAATTAAGTGTCCAAATTTAGATGTCTACACAATGATCCAATAGTTCTTATCTTATCTAGCATGAAAAGCAGATACCAAAGTACCTTCAGTTTTATCCTTTCTCTCCAGAGGTCATTCCTTCACACATCTTTCAAAGTTAGTAGAAACACATTAATCTTTTAAAGCCATGAATAAGCATTCATCATCATCAACATCTCCATAATCAGATTCATCATCAGAAATACTTGCGTCTTCTCTAACATAATAGCTTTTCTTAACCATCTTACCTTTTTTCTCCTTGTTTTTGTCATTCACAACTCTATTTGGACATCTTGAAGTGACCTATCTTTCCACAACTGAAACATTTGAAAGGTAATTTACTTATGTACTTACCAGTACCTCTTCTTATCCTTCTCACTAAGTTATCTTCCACATCATCAATATCTTCCTAATCTGGTTCTTCTAGCTTAGTTTTTGCAACCTTAAATGCATTCTCAACTTTTGCACCATTGTTAGTACCAAACTCTCTCATTTCAAATGCAGTTAAGGAGCCATACGATTGATCCTAGAATATTGATCTAGATTTTGATATTCCTCAATAGCATCAACTTTATAACTGTAAACCTTAGGGTTCTAAGAATTTTCTTTACCACTTTTGGTTCTTTGACTTTTCCTCCAAAACCTCTGATGGAGCTCACCACTTCATCTACCCTCTACATATAGCTTGTAATGTTTTCATCTTCAGACATCTACAAGTTCTCAAATAAGGTTTTCAAATTCTGCATCTTAGCTTGTTTGACCATATCATCTCCTTCATAAATACTTTCCAACTTATCCCAAATTTCTTTAGAAATTTTCAAATCCATAACTTTCACTAATTCAGAATTTGTAAGAGTACTCAGAAGAGTATACCTTGTTTTACTATTGCTTTCATGGGCCTTAAGTTCAGCTTCAGTGCTCGGACCATTTGTAGGCAGAATGTATCTAGTCTGAACTGATTTCCAGATATCATATCCCATATATTCTAGAAAGTCTTCCATCCTTGTCTTCCAGAATGCATAGTCAATTCCATTAAATATAGGGATCTCCTTCTTGTGTTCCATCCTAAATCTACCTCAAGAAATTAAGATTTTCTCCTAGGAACCTTGCTCTAATACCAATTGTTAAAATGCACAAGACAACTAAGAGAGGAATGAATCAATTGTAACTTAAAACTTCAAAACCATCATTAGCATTCAGATCCACATTCATAAATTAAACCCTTAATTATGTTATGATGAAATAACATGAAAAGAAAATAACATAAACTAAAACAACTTAACACCATACACAAGGGGAATACTATATTTACATGGAAAACCCAAGAAGCAAAAAACCACAATGAGGATTATCTCACAATATAAGTGATATCAACACTAAATACAATAGGGCTCACTGCCCAAAGAAGAAAGGCCCAGTGCCAAAAGGATCACTTCTGGAATAGAAAGAAGAAAGAAGAAAGAATGTTACAATGGGAAAAGTATCTCATAGCAGCAAGAGAATCCAACACAACACCTTAACATCATCCATAGCTCTTGAAAAGATCAAGACACCTTCTACTCACTGCATCCAACAATCTCACATTATAAATCGCATTGCATTTCACATCTCTACACTCTACTACTTTGAATTTCGTATCACAACACTTATCACATCACCACTCTATATCTCGCATCAAATCAACTTGTATTTATACCATCCACAACTTGAAAAACATCTTCAAGTCAACCACACATGCCTCATACTTACAAATTCAAAAATAGGTCACCACTAAACATTCCCGTGGTGGATAGGAATGAAAGTGGACCACAATACAACATAGCTCGGACCCAAATTAACTCACACACCACACTACACCTTCATCAATACTTAAATTCCTTCGCATGTAGTTTATATACCGAGGTCGATTGTTACTTGTGTAAACACCATTAATCAATTAAGTGCATGCTTATCTTTTTATCAAGAAGACATGTGGACCACATAACACACTTATAGATGATCTAGAACAATCCATGAACCACCTGAGATCCAACAAATTATTCAAACCAACTTGCACCAGTAAAACACATCATCCTAAACACCCAATTTACCTTCCATGCACACTGACATATGAAACTCACTTTTCACTACACCAAATCACAAACACTCTTGAATTATGAGATATAAAAAAAATGAACAACTTCCCAGATCCACAAGACCAAACATCAACTCGCAGAGAAATGTAAAGAAAATATATTTCTCCCAGACGCCATTGCAAACAACACTACAACTCAATTCACACACTGATGAACATATCTCTTTGCACATCGATCCAGAAGCCCAAATTTTGGATATAGAATCTATGAACACCTTTTATCAACATATCTAAACTACACAAGCATATCTTCAACCTAGAAGAAATGCGAAGCAAAACCATAACACAACTCTACCACCCAAAATACCACTACAACACACTATTTCCTCTTTTTATCAAATTTTCTCAAAAGCACTTGGAAACCAAGCACCAAAGACACATCCTCATCATCTTCAACACTTCCACGACCATAGACAAAATATTATCAAAGCAACATTGGAGATTGAAACCAGTAGCTTTACTAATCACAACATAATGCAACTAATCAAAGCATCAACTGCTCACACTCCTTGTAACCATCTCAACTACAGACATCAATGACAACACAGGCTTGTTGACATCAATGACAACACCAACTTATCACACTTGCAACATAAGGGTAAACAGGTTATTTAGAGTAATCAAAAGGGTCTGAGATCTCATACTAGAGGTAACAAGAAGAAAATGTTTGAAGAGGAGAATAATGAGTTGCTTGGCCTAGTGAATTTGTGTAAGAACTTCTATAAGCAAAATTTAGAAGCGACATAAACCTTAAGAAGATGAAGTAGTGTTTCCTTCTTCTTTTTTGGTTGTTTAGTCTCTTTCTATTGGTTGTAGATTGACTACTAGTTGGTTGTGTTTTTCCTTTTAACAACATTTTATTTTAGGGTTTTGGGTCCCTTCAAAACCTATTTTATGCTTTAATCAAAAATATTTTGACATATTCAATATATGAAGATGAGATTATTTCTATCCTACTAAAAATTGCTTATGGAGAAATTGCCTACTAAATTTTCATTATCATGCTTTAATTTAATTTATATTGAATAATATTTCGTGAGTTGAAATCTTTGTGAGAGATTAGCATGGAGATGTTAGTGTTGGCACATCACTTCATTTTATTTGAATTTGTTTACTTTCAGCATTTCTTCCTTTTTCCTTTGTAAAAATTAGTCTTAAGCTAGAATAGATAATGATCTAATCTCTTAATCTAATGATTGTCTTTCATATCATATCCCACATCTCTAAGAATTTTCATGCTTGGTGCTCTTTGTAGTGAGTTTTATTTTAATAAAAAATCTAGACATCAATAATACTTATCATGGGCCTTAAACATTGATGATGATAATCAATATACTGTGAAATGAAATAAGTATAATATGACACGGTTTCTTTCTTGTACAAATCATCCTCATGATCACCTTGTTCATGACGGACTCATTCTCAACTTTGCATGGTTTCATGGGGCCAACTTTATCACTTCCTCATGACTCTATTTGCATACTCAACTTTACATGGTTTGATGGGGGCCAACTCAATCACATCTTCACGATTTCCTTGTACATCATTGACTCATTCTCAACTTTATATCTGCTTCATGAGGCCTTGAACTGATGACATCTTCAATATCTATTTCAAAATTCAACTTTACATGGTTTCATAGGTGGGAACTCAATCATGTCCTCATAACTCCATTTCTAGACTTAGCTTTGCATGCTTTCGTGGGAGCCACCTCAATAGTATCCCCATGTCTCTATTTCCAAACTTTCCTTTAGATGGTTTCATGGGGAGAAACTCAATCACATCCTCATGACTCCATTTCTAGACTTAATATATACATTTCTTAATGTGTATATCCATCATGGGTGTCATCATAGTCACATCCCTATGATTGTTTGATACATTGATTCCATTTACAACATTCATGTCACTTATTACCCATTATCAATTTCACACTTTTAGTGAATGCAGTGTTTATTATTATTATTTTGTCACTAACACAAAGTACTATCAATGACTTGTATGTGCAAGTTTGAAGATGATACTCTACATGTACACAAGGAATCATGTGGAATTGTTTGTACCCCATATCTTAGATCTTTAAGTTATCTCAATCAATGTATATCTTAAAAGCACAATTCATGTAGTTCATATGCACACTAAAGTGGGGGAAAATGTAAGGAATAAAAGTGCATACCTTTCCCTTTTAGTCTTTCATTAAAAACCTACATTTGATATTGTATATACATTTTTGTAATGTTTAAATTGTCTTGTTTTGTACACAAATTGACCTTATCCCTAAACCTATTAACAAACCAACCACTCTCATTCCATAATAGTTTAGACTGGTCATCCTTTGTAATATTCCTTTATTTCTCTCTCTCTCAAAACTTGAACTTAGGACCTCCTATTCCTAGGGCTAGGATTCACCAATCCCCCTCTCACCTCATGCACACACGAAATGGTAAATATGAGTCCTTTTTTAAAGGATTTTTTTGGAAAGTGTGTGATGAATAAATGCAATCAACCAACAAAAGAGGAAACCTAAGGACAAAGATTGGTGTCTTGCTAAGAAATTCCTTTCAATCCCAAAAATTGGGTTGCAATCTCCCACATCTTGTTGGACATCTCTACATGTATAGAAAGGTATCACGTGGCACTATTCTTACCCCATATCTTAGATCTTTAAGTTATTTCAATCAATGTATATCTTAAAAGCACGATTCATGCAGTTCACATACACACTAAAGTGGGGTAAAATGTAAGGAATAAAAGTGCATGCCTTTCCCTTTTACTCTTTCATTAAAAACCCACATTTGATATTGTATATATATTTTTGTAATGTTTAAATTGTCTTGTTTTGCACACAAGTTGACTTTATCCCTAAACCTATTAACAAACCGACCACTCTTATTCCATAATGGTTTAAACCAATCATCCTTTGTAATATATGTTTATGTCTCTCTCTCTTGAAACTTGAACTTAGGACCTCCTATTCCCAGGGCTACGATTCATCAATCCCCCTATGACCTCATGCACACACGACATTGTAAATATGAGTCCTTTTTTAAAAGGAAATTTTTTAGAAAGTATGTGATGAATAAATGCAATCAACCAACAAAAGAGAAAACCTAAAGACAAAGATTGGTGTCTTGCTAAGAAATTCCTTTCAATCCCAAAAAATGGGTTGCAGTCTCCCACATCTTATTGGACATCTAGTGATGAGGAAAAGCTTCAAGATTTTGATACTCACTTAACCTTTGGAGTAATCAACAAGGAAACTCCAATGCTCATAAAACACAATATAAAAAAAATAGCTTGTTCCACACAATGATTGAAACCTCAAAAGACATGCACAATGAGATGGGGGAAAGCAAAAACAATCTTTCAAGGTCAAAACCCTTTAAATACCCTTAATGGCCATCTAAAGCACTTTCTCAATGAGTCGACTAGCTTTCAAAGAGAATATCAAAGTTAGCTTTTAGAGGTTAGTCATATTATCCATACCAAAAGCGCAATTATTTCCTCTTTAGATTATCTAGTCCAAGTTACTAAGTAGAACAAAATCTTTTGTGGGGAGATCAAGTTCCAAACTAAGGAGAAGTAAAACATACATGGAGTCCATGGAATCAATTCTAATCAATTTAAAGATTGAATTGTAGATGATGGACATGAATGGTTTGCACATCATACTGAGTCATGGTGTCTATTTGCACTTATGAGACTCATAATACTAAAATACTCACTCCCCTTAAAAGTATTTGTATGTATGTATGTATGTATGTATGTATGTATGCATGCATGCATGCATGCATGTACGTATGTATGTTCTTATGCCTATATACATGTATGCATGCATGTGTATATATGTATGTATATATTGGTGTATGTACATGCATGTATGCATGCATGTGTGTATATATGTATATATGTACATGTGTATGTATGTGTGTATGAATAGATGCATGTGTATGCATGCATGTATGTATGTACGTATGTATATATGGATGCATGTATGGATGCATGTATGGATGTATGTATGCATGTATGTATGTGTGTATGCATGCATGCATGTATGTATGCACACATGAATGTGTCTATGTATGCATGTATGTGTGTGTGCATGTATGTATGTATGTCTGTGTGTGTGCATGTATGCATGAAATGTATATATGTATGTATTTGTAATGTCCCATTTTGGCACTTAGCCAATTCATGCACATTTAGCCAATTTGCAAGTCTTCCATAAGCTAATTGGTTAGTTAGGGAGAACTCCAACATTCTTGGAGAAGCATTTGATCAGTCTTGCAAAGTAATTGTTCTTGGGTTTAAGTTCAATTGGTTAGTTGGAGCCCTTTGATACTTTCAAAATTGATATTCAACCTTTTGGGTGCTCTCCATACTTCTTGGAGGAACAAGTTATTTTTAGAAAATCTCCAAGTTGATTTCAATCATCTTCCTATTGCCTCAATATCATATTGGTATGGTCAAATTTGGATTTCGATGCGTTTCGGGATTTTTTGCAACTTGAGTTGAAATAATTAAATTATTCACTTAAGTTATAATCTTTTATCATTATTTTTGATAACTTAATTGTAATATATTTTCAAAAAAGTATTTTAATTCCTTTTTTAGATGTCTAGGAAAAATAATCGGGTCTTGCACATGATTTTTTTTTTTTTAAAGGGAATTTGATGGAAAAGGTGATTAAATGTTTGCACATAGTGAATTATTTAATTTAAAGAAAAAGTGTGTTTTCGAGAAAAACCAATGAAAAGGAATAAACACTTTTTGGAAAAGAAAAAAAAAAAGAAAATAGTGTTTTTTTTTTAAAACAACAAAAAAAGCTATAAAAAGGAGGTGTTGGGGGCTCAATTCGATATGCTAAAGAATGATAATGTTATGTTGTCGAAATGGCTTTGGTTCTCTTCAATCTTTGAGAACCAAATCCCTTACAAATTTCTAGTTTCAGAATTGCAAGGTATTCCCTAGCTAGACAGTGGTGTGATTCTAGCCAAGAGTCACCATTGGAGTTGCTTTAAAGTTTCAGTTTTGGTTTTTTAGTATGAATATTTTGATGATGTGATAAGTCATTCAAAGTTGTTTGGAACATGGTTATAACTTTCCTTCAGTTTGGGTGCATGTGGGAGTGATTTGTTGAAGTTTTTTGAGTTTATATCTCGTTGTTCAAACTGTAATAGCAAGGTTTCATACATCTTTCAAACATGCACCAACCATCTATTTGTTAATATTTGAGGTATATTTGTTAATTCCATGATGGGTGGTTAGTTCTTTGATATTTTGATATATGTGGAGATGTTCTATCAATTTCTTCCATGACCATACTTGTAACAACAAATGCATATATTGAATTTAGAAGTTTTCAACTTGAGCTAACATTGTAATACTGAGTGGTAGTACCACCAATCAAATGCTCTTGATATTTTGTTGTTACTTACCCCATTAAATAAGTGGCTAATTGGTTCTCACTCACCACTGAAAAATGGAAGAGTTGCTCTATCTTATTGACTGCTGAAAAGTGGGAGAATTACTCTATCTTATTGTATTCACTCGCCACTAGAAAGTGGGAGTCGCTTTTTCTTGTTGTATTCACTCATCACTGAAAAGTGGAAGAGTTGGCTTTACATTTCCATTATTGTTTGATGCTTTCCCATTGAAAAGTGGAAATGCTAAGCTAATTCCACTGGATAAGTGGATTACTTTCAACTATTTCATTTCAAATATTATTATAATTACGTATACTATATGCTCTCATGTCGTCCACACTAGGAACTTGGTGATCAAAAAATGGAAAGGAAAGTTGTTTAGCAATTTCCATTATGTTGAGCTAACAAATTTTCAAAAAAAAAATAAGGGTGGTTATTATAGTATTGGTGCATGCATGTGTGTATGGGTGCATGCATATATGTATGTATGGATGCATGTATGTGTATAGTCGTAAAATTGTACCCTTTGCAATTTCACATACATTCTTGCATCCATTTTAGTGTCCACTCCCTTAGCATCTTGAGTAGGCTCATTTTAGCCCCTGCATCAGCGTTTTCCCTTCTCAAGATGCTCCAACACCCCTTTTTAGCAACTACCCTTTGTGCATTAGCTTTACATTGAACTTTGGGCTTTTCTCATTCTTGTCATTTTGTAGCATGACGTGTCCGTACACTAGTGCGCCACGCGGAAGTCTGCGCGCCGCGCTAGCGTCCTGCGACATTTCAACGTTCAAATAGTTGTCTCTGAGCATGCTTGCCACTTGTCCTCACTTTTTTTTGATGGTAATGGCCCAGGACGCCTTGTAACAGCTGGAGAAGCTTATTTTCTCTCCTTAAAAGCAATCTTCTTTTCACCCCATTTTTCCCTCTAAGATCTTCTAACTTCTTCTAGCTCAACTCTCTTCTAACCTCTCTCTCCAACTTTTGCTTGCACAACTTCATGCAGCTTGTTAGAGCAGCTTCACTTCTAGCTTCAAGCTTCTACTTCTTCTCCTTCTTGGACATTCTCCTATCCTACTTGCATAGCTCTCCTTGCTTGCTACAGCAACACTCTTTGCAACACTCTTAGCTCTTGTAACTCCATCTCCCTTGCCTTAGACTTGTGAGCATCCTAGGATTCCATATCCCCTTTCATTTGCATTTTTACTTTGTGATACGAGTTCTCTTCCTTGAGTGGGGATTGCTTTTATCACCTCTTTTGTGATATGGGTTCTCCTCAATCGGGGATTGCTTTTATCACTCCTACTTCGTGGTGCGAGTTTCATTCCTAAGCGGGTTTTGCTTTCACCACACACTTCGTTCATTTCTCATCTCTCTCTATCTTCTTGGTTGTCCGTGGAGGTGGGAACACCAAAACGGGGGTTTGACTGAGGCAAACCCCTATACAGCCCCAGCACTTTCTCTAGATATCACACTTACAGGAATTGAAGACATTCACATACGGGAGACTTCATCACTTGCACGGTTGTGAGCATCTTCTTTCCTTTCTTTCTCCTTTTTATCATTTACCTTGCTTTATTTCATTTCTATCACTTTCTATCACTTTATCGTATTCTATAAATTCTCAATAATCAGAGTAGTAGTCATTTAGGCATTCTCTATGATATTCTCGCTTTCTGGTCCGTACGAGACGCCAACGCTCCATGCTGTCATCTATTTCCTGCACTGTCGTCCTTTCGCCGAGGGCTTGTCAATTTGTCCAGAGAATCTTTGTGACGCTATTTTAGATTCTAGAACTCTCACTGTTATTCCTGAGGTAGTTTAGGGCAGTTCGCCCCGTGAGGCTCTCTGAATGAAGAGAACTCGTGAGTAGCGAATCCCCCTCTTCTACAGTATGTATGTAATGGATGGATGCATCTATGTATGCACGCATGCATGTACCCATGGAT
Source organism: Sequoia sempervirens (assembly GCA_007258455.2). NCBI lineage: Eukaryota > Viridiplantae > Streptophyta > Pinopsida > Cupressales > Cupressaceae > Sequoia > Sequoia sempervirens. The sequence goes on along the minus strand of VDFB02314927.1, from coordinate 10,287 downwards.
GTATGTATGTATGCATGTATGAATGTAGTATGCATCCCTTGAAAAATCTATGTATCATTTATATATGATGCAAGAGCATCCTAGGTGCAAGAGCAATCTTGCATCAACCAAAAAAAATCAATTAAAATGTTGATTTGTTTTTGTTAGTTTTTGGGTTGTTGCTTCAAGAGAAATTTCAAAGACAAATTGGCCAAACTAATGATATCACCTTATAGAAGAGCTTAATGGGTATATGCAATTAAAATTTGGTGAATATTGGGTGAAAATTTGCCTAAATTATGGCTTTGTGGGCTTTTAGTCTGCTACCATATTTGTAGACTTCTAAATTGCAACTAGACTTGCGAGACTTGGTGTTGAATTCGATAAGTTTTCTTATGACAAGTTCAAATGAACTTATCCTCATTTATGAGAAACTTGTGCCAATTGGCTTTGCAAAGACTTCTTACCCATCTAACCTTTTTCGAAACTTCACATCTAACTAGAGTTTGCAAGGACCTCATGACCAAGTGGATTTGTGAGTAAATCCAAGTGAACCAAACTTCTTCCATTTAAAAAAATGGTTTAAATGAATTGTCTTGATGATGACATTAGCATTGTACTATTGCAAATGAATGCAATTGAACCAAATATGATGACGTAAACTTGATGTTAACATTGTATGATTTTGTTGGCAAATGTTACTGAACCAAACAAATGCACTGATCAAAAGATTCAATTGTTAAGCAATGAGACTTTTGCAAACAACAAAAACATGATGTAATAATGACATCAACAAGGTACAAAGTGCAGGGTTTTCCAAGTGAATTGGCTATTTGCGGAATTTTGCTAGTGAACTTAAACTTGGCAGAGTTTCCAATTTGAATCGATTGTGAAACATCTGCTTGCTATTGCATTTGTGAAATTTTTGCTTGTTGCTACACTTTTTCGTTTCTATAACGATTCAATTGTTGTAATCACTAGAATCTAATTCTATCCAACTTCCTAGCCCTTGAAGGCTAAAGGGAGATTGATACACATTGGAATTTATCCATTAGGGAATGAGATCGTTCACCTTTAGAGAAAAAGCAAGAGAGAGAGAGAGAGAGAGAGAGTAAGGAGAGAGTCAATGGCTAACATGAGAAGAGGTTGGCTAAGCAATTTAAATTCGTAATATAACAAATAGAAAGCCCATGAGGAGAAAGCCAAATTTGTACTATGAGAATGTGATGTATGTAATACCTTGAAGCATATTTTGTTAGACAATGTATTCCTATAAGGAATTAATAAAATCATATAAGTTTGCTTGTTTCAATTGGCTGATGTTGTGCTAAGAGTTTTGTGGGCTCCATGCTCAGACTGTTTGATAAGACCCCCCAATCTTGATTGCATCAATATATCTATATGTATGTATGTGCACATGCATATACACACAAACATATATGCATACATACATTCATGTAGATTCACACACATGCATACAAAATATAAGGTTTTAAATATCCATGAGGCCAAATACAACCTAAGGGGCGATAAACCCAATCATTTTAGCTTTTTGCATTGTTGATTTTCTACTATTTTTTTTGATGAGAAACTCCCATGTTTTCTCGACCTTCTTAGCTTTGTAAAAATCTTGTAAAGAAACTGCAACTAAAGTATCTACATAATTGACTTGGATGTCAATATAAGCTTTGCACTCTAAAATAAAGTGTTCCTATAACTCAATTACTCTAGTTGTGCAAAGGACACATACACTTTCCTCCCATTTTTGTTTTTGCCTCTTCCATCTACATGTTTCACATTGAAGATGGTAGATAGTCCTCGGATGAGTTATGAGCATATTTGCCCCTCCAAGTGATATTTGGCCCTGTATAGGCCTTTTTTGGTGATTATTATATGTGGGGTTAAATTCATCAAAATTATAGTTTCACATTCTCTAACACCCTGTCCCACATAGAATCATGAAATGTATTCAAACAAATGTCTTCATTTTTTTGTTATTATTTGGACATACATGTAAATTGATGTTCCATTTGTTCATCCATTTGATGTTTTATTTCATCCAAGTCTTTTTCCTCTCATTCAAAATTTCTATGTTGACAAAACCTAAGCCATCTTTTTACCTCCATTTTTTCAAAAAAAGTTGGATATTCTTCAAAACAAACCATAGTAATTACCTCCATAAAAGGCATACATGTTTCTACTAAAAGAACATCATATATAACAATTGGCACCTGCTTTCTAATAACAAAGTCGGCATCAGGAAAATTCACCACCAAAAATTCACCGCCAACAATTCACCGCGGGAAAATTCACCGCCATGACAAATTCACCTCAAAGAAAATTCACCGCCATGGAAAATTAATCGCAAACTTTTAATGCAATGAATTTTCCGTGGCGGTGAATTGCTGGTGGTGAATTTTCCTAGAGCCAACAAAGTCACTTGGTTAAAATTTCCATGAAAAATTTGGGTTAAACTAAACTTGTGATATTGCAATTCCAGTGGAAACTTTCGTGGGCTTGGAATAATGCTTAGCACCACATGATAGCATCAAATTCCTTAAACAAGTGCTTTTTCTTACATCTTTAAACAAAGAAAATCTCAAATTTATGGGATAACCATCACAAATCAAACAATTTGCAACCGTGGAAGCAAAGATCACTAAGAGGACAGTGACTATTAAAGCTTGAACATCGCGTCACCGAAAAAAGTGGCATTTAAAAATCTTCAATTAGCAAATATAAAAAAATATTTACCAGCTATATTGCCAAAAGGGCAAGGTGGTTTGGTTTTCTCATTTTAAAGACCCTCTTACTTGTAAAAGTTGTGGTGTCACTGTGTGAATGGTTTACTTTTGATGTTATTTGCTTTCACATACATAATATCTTAACTCCAACTCTTAGAGAAGTGCTTCCCACTCACATATTGCTGAGAAGAAATTTGCAGGAGTAATTGAGAGATCACAACAAGACTTGGAAATAAGCCTTGCACTCCATGAATTCCCAGTTGACGGGGCTGTCATGAATTGAAGAGTGATAAAATATTATATTAAAACTTATGTTGTGAAGATAAAAGCACCTGATTTCCACTTTTCAATCCACTTGCATACATACAATCCATTATACATTATGAAATCATAAATAGTTACCAAACTCATTAAAAAGCATTTGTTAAGGTAACCAAGCCCCTATGATAGATGTCTTTTAACTATGAAATTTTCTCCCCTCCTTGGAGATTAAGGAAAACACCACCTTTAGTTTCACCGAGTTTCCTCCTTGTGTACAAAACAATATGATTGTCAAAAGGTCTGTTAACTCTGTATTTTACCAATCTGTTTTCAAATTTTGTTCTATGCTATATCCAACAGGTCTTAAAGATGTCCAAATAGAAAGGATGCCCATAATAATAGAGACAATCTACCAATTTGTAAGTGCAGTCTAGAGTAACCTAGAATTGTATCCCCATGATAACTTTACCCTTCCATGGGCTTCAAGAAGACCAAATTTACTGCCTGAGGCTTTTTGCATATGGTCCGACATGTCCATATCAAATAGGCATGTTGTCAGCAGTCAGCACTATTTACTTATATCCTTAATACCAGCTTGATCAAGATTTCCATGCAACACTCCATTTAGATATTTACCCAATTTGTTGGGTGGGAGATACGTAAATCTTTACCAAATTGGTTCATAGGGGACAGAATGGATCCTTGATTTGCTTTTGATTTCTATCAACATGATATGAATTTTCAACACCAAAATTATAAGGAGAAAAGATAAAACACACTTGGAAATAAACATACATTGGAGACTCTACGTCTTGTTACTAATAAAAGAATATGCATCTTCAATTGCAAATTTATATTAACTATTGAATAAGTACTAACAAATTCAAACTAAGTAATCAATACAGACTTGCTTCTATGAAATTAAGGTAAACAAATAAACTAAATGCTGAAAATCAAGTAGAAAAGAAGATGAATGTGCCCATATTGGGCATTTGCTCAAGCATCCATTAGTTTTAATTTGTACAGGTCACTTCTCTTCCCATGTATATGAAGCCTGATCAACAACTAAATAGTCTCCTTGAATATCCTTTGCAACACGAATTTTTTCATCTAAATATACTGTTTCAAACCTGCAAAAAGTGCAACGATTTTTGTCAGGAGAAGAGATTAAGCCCAAGACAAGTTGAGTGTTCTATTTATGATATCATGTTTTCAATGTTTGAGAGCTTATACCTCTGTGCCAATACCTTAAGAGATCAAAAAGAATCATCATTTCTTGCAGACTAAAGATGTACATACCCAAAAGATTCAAAGAATGAAGCTGATTTAGGAAAAAATGCATCACTAGAATGTTAATTCCAAGCACTCTATAAGCTTGGTGTTTATGTAATTGACAAAGTTCGTGTCTATAATCTCAAAAGTCTTAGGTTGCAAAAACTAAGCTGGGCATTTGGATACAAGGCTATGGAACTAGTTTCTATAAAGATTGCAAATTATAGCAGGAGAATATGATATTGAATGTCTTCCCCTCATTTGACCCATTTTCCCTGTCATGTTGAGTCAACATTGTGTATGTAATGTGCCACTAGTATAAGCAGAGTGAGCAAGAAAAACAAAACAAGTCGTAGTCATAAAATATCACAGAAATGTTCTATAATTAGAAGTGTTCCAGCGCCCATGCTTTATAAATGTTGGAAAAGCATAAAAGTGGCTTTACACATTTCAGATACCAGCAAATTGAGAACCCCTATGCTCTTGACACTACTACAGATAGAATGCACATGCATATCTTTAACAGTCGATTATAGTATATACACACAAACTTGCAATAAAATGAAATTTCCACAGTCTAGACAAGTGCCTGTTCCCAGACACGACAAAAAAGAGCTTCAAAGAGACAAACTGATTGTAACAGTGATGCTCTTGGATTGTATCAATACCCAGGTAGTAAAGAAAAATTCTTGATACCAAACAATCAACATCTGAAAACAGACCTTAGAAAGTGCCAAGATAAACCAAAAAACACAGTATCTGAAAAGGCATGTAGCATTGGCAACTAGAAGCACTATTGCTGACACCTGGTTTCTGAAAGAAACATCAAGCTCAAGCCACTGAGACTGCACATATAGTTCCTATTGCTTCCAGAATGGCAATTGCAGAGGCTTCTTGGTTTCTACAATTTTGGTAGCTGTCAATTATTTGGGAAAAGATAAGAGTCACCATGTTGTCTTAACTATCAAGCTGTAACGCATCACATTCAACACCACAAATTATCGCTCTTGGTTGGCTCAATACTCTTGAGGAATACCATAGTAATTTTCATGGTCCAGAAGTCACTTGGTGAAGCTTACCAACTCATCCATCAAACAAAGCAGCCTGCTAAAATTACATTTGCTCACCATGTTCCAAAAACCAAATCTAACTCCAGACCCAAGTAGGTGAGCTATTTTAAAAATTGTAATTGAACTTAACAAGGAAGTCATTGCCTCATTCATCATCCATAATAGATTGGCTGTTGGATCACATTTGTCGAATCAAAGAGGTATCTCACTCAAATCCCCACACTGTGTCATAGAGAAGGTCATCAAACATGCCTTTCGACATATAGGGATTGTGGAAGATTGATCAAAGGTTTTCAATTCTACAAATTCATAGTTATCATGCCTCTCTTTGAAAGTGACCTTGCTAGACAACCCTGACCATCAACAAGCTTTCATATATTCTACCATGTAATTAGAACCATATATTTTGTTTGTAAAGAACTCAGTGCAACTTTCTCAAATCATGTTGCTAGTTTGAATATTATATTCTCTTATTTCATTTCTAATCTTGCTAATCAGTCTCTGTACAATTCCAAAACAAAGAAAAAAGTCACAATGAAGCTAGATTAGAAAAAAAAACTCACCACTCACTTGAACAACATTTTAAGCTCTATAAGCAAGATTCTACAGTAAAGGAATGAGCCATCTCAACATTCTTGAAATCATTGTCATGTCCTTGCCACCATGGTTCAAAATTCAATCATTACAAAAGCCTTGAGGAACAAGATCTCAGGTACACTCTCAAAAGTGTCTAGTTAAAATGCCAAGCACACTCTAGAATGTGTCACAAATGCCTAGCTAGAGAATGCCAAAGATGAGGAAAAATATTCATAAATACCACATAGCACTTCCATTAAAAGTGTATCAAGAACCAAGACTAAACAAACATATTGTAGAATTTCATGCTAAAAAAAGTAAAAAATCATTCGAACTCTAGCACTAAAATAAACATTTCCAATGACATACACAAAGTGACATTGAAGCTCATAGGATGGTATGAAAATTTTGCAAAGCCCATGTTTTAGCCTACCCCTTGTGACTGACTTTAGAAGATCTACTCAATTCATGTTATCCCTATTAATTGATAAAAACATAGTTGATTGCATTATCAATAGACAATGCACTTAAGCTGCTCACACTACCCTAAGAATAACGATAATCAAGACTCTTGCTTCCTTCATAATGTTCTAGAAAATTACAAAAATGTATGTATACGGATGTCAGCATCAGCACTTAGCAATATCTTTTCACACTTCCTCAAAAAAAAGATAGTTAAACCCCCAGTCAAACATTATTTGAAGCAATAATGTATGATGAACAGATATTTATAATAAACAGATTTACTTAGTAAAATAATCCTATGGAATTGAAAAAAAATGGTTGAAATGGACTCACTTGGCAAAAGAAGCGTCCTCAGCAAAATGCAGCCATAAGTATCTTGCCATTGTGAGCATTGCAGGCATATCATCAAAATTTTAAATTGCTAAAGAAAATTAAATAAATCAAAGCACATTTAGACCAAGTTGATAGATGGATTTTGGAATATAGGTTTGACTCTATGTTATCAAGTCCCCCTAGTGTGGGTCTAGTTTGAACTGGATCCGCAACCCAGTCCAATTCCACTATGAATTCTGGTAGGGAGCAGCCATGGGAGTTGGATGAACCCAGGGAAGATCCGAACAGATCTCCATGAAGCCATGGAGAACTTGTCACATTTTTGACAAAGTTTTAATTTTTTTTCTTTTTTAAATTTTTTTTCACATTTGTTTTTTAATTTAACATTGATAGTGAGTTTTCCTGAAGTTAACTCATAATTTTCTAGCAATATTTTGACAATTTTTAGTGAGTACTTGTTGGGTACATGATGATTTTGAGCCCTTGACTCACGTCGCAGATGAAAAATATGGATTAAACACTCCAAAAACGTTGTTTTTTGGCTTTATAAGCATTGTTTTTGCCTTTCTAAAAATTACGAAAATGGTGTGAACCATGAAGGTCTGAATGGCTTTGAGGGTCTTCATTTGGGCTTGGTGCAGGGGCTCTCCCCCTCAACCCTACCCTGTATCACGACAAGGAACACACCAAGGGCACTAGCCCTAAACCCCACAAGGGGCATTAAGCCCTAAACCCCACAAGGGGCATTACCCCTCAACCCTACAAGGGGTGTGATATGGAGCCAAAGCATACTAACTTGGATGCCTCCACTTCCCCACATGTTGCACTTGAGGAGTCTAAAAGAAAACACACAGAGGCAATGGCACTACTTGTGGTTCTTCAAATGTTGCTACATCATCTAATGTCAATGATGATGATTTAGAAAATCCATATGATGCCGAAAACTGATTGTTCTTGACATTATTATTTTAATATTGAACTTGAAGTTTGAACAATAAATATTTTATATTATTCATCATGTATGTGATATTCTAAACTTAATTCCTGCTTTTAGGCTATATATATATATATTGAACTTGAAGTTTGAACAATGAATATTTTATATTATTGATCATGTATGTGATATTCTAAACTTAATTCCTGCTTTTAGGATATATATATATAATCTTACATGTTTTTTGTATTTTGTACGAACAAACCCTACCCCCCAAAAAAATTGTTGGATCCATGAACCGAATTCATGAACCCAAACCAAGATCCAAACCAAAACCAGCAACTTAGGTTTGACATTTAAGCAACTAAGGCGTCACAAATTGGTGTAGTGTGTAGGTATGTATACATCCATATATAATTTCAGTCTAAAGGGGATGCTAAAATGCAAATAATATGATAATAAGATTGTTGATGATTAAATGCAGCTTCAGTCGTATTTCTTCCAGCTTCTCCTTACTTCATTTGTTAATTTATAAGAGGCACGAATTTTGAAGAGGCATCAGTTAATGAAGAATTGAATGAGGCCGACCTCATTCTCTTAAGGCGCGATTTCTTATGTGAAGACTTCTTGTTATGGATGGCCGACTCCTTGATTATCATATATTATATTCTTATCTAGGCCGACTAGCAACTTGAAGAGACACGTCTCTTCTCCTCTCTTGTGTATATATACTCATTCATTTGTTCATTGTTTATCATGCAATACACATTGTTCATCCACTAGTCTAAGGTGCGAATAAGAGAGGAGCAGAGCAGATTAATAAATCTGTTATAAAAGTCTGAAGATCATCTTTGTCTTATTGCTGTGTGAGAAACAGCTTACTGTGTGTCCTCTTGGCCTCATTATTGGCCTCTATTGTAAAGGAGATTTCTTATTGAGATTCAATAATATAAGAGATATTATTGGCTGGGTTTTTCTCCCTCAAGAGGAGGGTTTTCCTAGGGTATCTGCTGTGTACTGTGTTGTTTTCTGAATTAATTTTTGTGCATGTTAATCTGATCACTAAAATTTAACATGGTATCAGAGTGGGTTTGAAGAAGATCGTGATCAGATTTCTTATTTCAGCGATACTCTTTTCTCTTTCTCATTATTGTCTATCTCTATCTCTTCATCAAGATGGTGAACGGTCTCAAGATCGAGGACAGACTTGAGGGAGCAACAAACTTCACATCATGGAGGTTCAGAATTATGCTTACCTTGGAGGAAAACGAATTGATTGAGTTTGTGGAGAGCAAAGTTCCCGATCCTACGGATGAGGAAGAGAAAGTTCAGTGGAGAAAGAAAGACATCAAGGCAAAGAAGATGTTGGTTGATTCCGTTAAGGATCATATTGTTCATTGTCTCCAAGCTGGAAGACGGCAAAAGAGAGCAAACCTTGGAGAGATGTCAAGTCAACACCTACCGGCTCGGGTAATCGGGCAACAACTACACCATGTGAAGATGGCGAAGGAGTAAACTCGGGCTATTGCTTACTTCATGAAGATATCTCCGAATTGAGAGATCAGCTCTCTATTGGTCATGGTGGATGACAAAGGATTTGACCATGTTGGCTCTTAATGGTCTTCCTTCATCTTGGAGTTTTACATTCAAGCGGCCAGAATCAGCCAGATCAAACCTCCCAAGTTTGCATCGCTTGAGGGCAGACTGTATTCAAGAGCCCAGTTGGCTGCGCAGAGGTATTGGTCAAAGCTCTACAAATGAAGATATTCATGTTCTTTCCGCTCAATCCTTGAAGAAGAAAGGGAAAGATGGAAAGAAAGGATATTTCAAGAGGAATAGAGATAAAGGAGCTGACGGTGCTCCCGCATTCAAGAAGAAGTGGGACCTCTCTAAAGTCCAATGTTTTCGTTGTGACAAGTTTGGTCACTATGCAAAGGATTGCCCAACCAGGCCTAATCAGCATGCTTCATTTGCGGATGTGGATAATATCTCCCCTCAAAAGGATTCTAGGGAATTTCTATTCTAAGTCATGGGCCTGTGTTCAAGCCGTGAAGGTTGTGTGTTGATCTGTACACATGAGCAGCGTGTCTTATTGTGTCCAGTATTTGCATCCATCAAGAGATAAGTATTCTTTGTTTGTTGAGTTATTTCATTTATTTGGATCTTGTGTGATTAGTATAGAGAGATTGTAATTTCTCTTGAATTGTGCTCTCTAGCATAAAGATCCTTTGAAGATTTCAAATTATTCATTGCGAGTTGTTTCATGCTAATTATGTAGATCTCTACGTGTGACTTTGAGATGAAAAAGAGAATTGCATTTTTCGTTGTGATAGGTTGATCGCATCGATATCATTCTCTAATGCATGAACTGTGTTAGAGCCTTGACTCTTGGAGAGAGTTGGTTCTACTTGCTAACTGCATAATGCATTCAAGAAATTTGCAGTTGTTCAGATTGTCTTTTGTTGTGCTAAGTTTAGCACTCTCGAGAAGAGTAAAAGTTGGAAGAAAGAGTTATATCAAATTTCAATAAAGATAAGTTCTTTATTCCTTCTTTATGACTCTTTGATATATTTCTTTTATAGGTTGATTTACTTATTCATGTTCCAATATTGTTCATAAATTCTTATGTATTCATGCTATAACCTGAGATAGT
>VDFB02314925.1:0-47458 GCA_007258455.2 Sequoia sempervirens | reverse complement strand
TCACCATTTACAACTTTGTGATTGCAACCTTCACCTATTTTGGCACCTAAGATACAAAAATATATCCCATTACATATTAAATGGTCTTTTTGGACTTTATTTAACATACTAGACTCAATACAAATACTTAAGAAACTTTCCTAATGACTCTTTACAAAGGAAGTTGGTCTTATTGACCTTATTTATCCTTATTAAGACCAAAAAATTTCAAATCCTAGAGCTTTCTCAATAACAATCTTTCTTGGACATTGTTCATCAAAGGTGCTCCTACACTAGATGTCAAGCAGCTCAATTTGGTCCTAGTCAATTAGTTTGGGCTATACCAATGGCAAGGAATGATCAGATTGGCTTAGGTCAAAAGGGGTAATTGTCATGATGGCAACACCATCAAAGTGTTCAATAGCAATATTGAAGTCTATGATGTTTCTCTCTTCTAAAGGATCTATGTCATTCAAAGTATGGTCAAGATCACTTGAGTCATCAATATATGTTGTGATCCAAATTCAAGAGGTCTAGAAATCGAGCTTTGTTCCTCCATATGTGTTGGTGCATACCCTTCTATCACATCAATTTCTTTGTCATGACAAGATTCTTTAGAGAGCAAGTCCCATTCATACTCATTGGAATCCATTTTGGAGCTATCTCACAATTGGAGGACTCACTCAATGATCTATTGCCTAGTTTCTTCTTTTCACTCTTCTGTATATCCTAGCCCTATTTTGTCCTTTGCATTAGTTATGGTAGGTTGAATTGTTTCTATGATACCTTCTTTTCTTTTACCAATAGGACCCTTCCCTTCATATCCCATCTTCTCTAGGATTGTAAACCCTTTACCATATGGCTCTGTTAGTACATTTGAAGTTGATGCTTGTGATTCTTCTTCATCTTTGTACAACCAGTTTAAAATGTCCTTGTCTTCAAATTCATCCACTAGGGTGCCTTCTTTTACAAACTTACCGCCAAAGAGCATGGTTGGTTGTGAGGATTGTTTTCTTGAGGTTGATGGCGGCCCATATGACTTAGGAGAAGATAGTAGTTGTGAAAGACATAATGATTGCTCAATTGAATATTCCCCCATGCCTTTGTCTTTTAACTAGATCTTTTCAAACTATTTTGATAAGGAATTTAGTTGACTTTCATTGTTTGATGAAGTAGAATCACCAATGCCTTTTTCTTTTGACTAAACATTTTCCTCAAGTTGATTTGACAAATAATTTGATTGGATTTGAGTACTTGATGGAGTAGAATCACTGATACCCTTATCTTTTGATTGGTTCTTTTTCTCAACCCATTTTGACAAGGAATTTAGTTTTCTTTGATTGTTGGATGAACTCGGAGTTGGAGCTTCCCTATTATGTGGTACAAAAGTATCTTGGACTGTTTTAAGTGTGTTGCAATATTGTGTATTGTTGGAATCAACTGAAATGGTAATTTCTTGTTCGTTAAAGGGGAATTTCAAACATTGGTGATACGTTGATGACACTGCTTTCATCTCATGAATCCAAGGATGTCCCAAGAGTATATTGTATGTCAACTCCTTGTCTAACACTTGACACATTGTATCTTTTACAACCGGTCCCACTTGAATTGGTAACACAATTAATCCTTGGGAGGATCTCTCTTCATCATCATTGGATTTTATAATTATTTTTCTTCTAGCATCAATTGCATTTTCTAAATATCCAAGTGCATAGATAAGTTTTAAAGTACATATATTTAGGCCAAATCCACCATTTATTAGAACACCTTTGACCTAGTGTTTGTGAATTAAAACCTCAATGTGAAGGGAAGCATTGTGTGCATGGGTGAGCGATACATCATCATTTTTAGAAAATGATAGGCAATGAGGTGCGGTCAAGTTTCCCACCATAGCTTGGAATTGGAAAACTTCCCGATTATTTGGTACTGTGGTGGCTACTATAGCTTGTTCTAGAATTTCTTTATGAGTTAGTGAAATTTTGAGAAGTTCCAATATTTATATTTGAGGTGGGATTTTTTGCAATTGATCAACTATGTTATATTCAATTGCAAGGGCAACAGGTGTCTTAGATGTAGCTCCTCTCAATATTACTTTGTTCTGCCCTCTTATGGTTGCATTGACTAGTTGATGATCTTATTTTTCTCTAATTTTAATGACATTAATCTGATTATCAGTTGCAACAAAGTTTGTGATCAAATTTATTCGTATGATGTCATTGATTTGATGTGATTTGTTGTCAATATCATGAAGATGAGTTTCAGCTATAAAAATGTTTTGCTCATGGGTATGTGCAGGATCATCATGGAAAAAACAGGCCCTTAAGTGGCAAAAAATTCAGAAAAATTATTGTTAGGCAACTTGACATAAAAACTTGAATAAGTTATCTATATTGTTTCAAAAATATGTAATAATAGAATCTATAAATAATTGAATGTAGTTTCTAAACTACTAGGTTTATTTAAAAATAAATAAAATCTATTTGGTGAAAATTTTAAATTTCAATGCAGTAGTACTTAAATTTTGTAAAAATAAGAAGTAGGTGTCCTGTCTGACCACCCTAACCATAATAAAATGATAATATTTTTTATAAGATTTTATTTATAAGTAGAGGACTCATGTCCAGATGTGATGCCTTATTTTTATAATTTTTTCCAAGTAAATAATTAATTATGAATTTTTTATCATAACTTTTAAAAAATATAAAAAATCATATGTTTGACCACCTTAACTTGGTCAAAACTTCATGAAATTTGATTTTTATTTTTTTAATCCTATAGTATGTGAAGAATAGAATGTGACGCATGTTTCGGATTCAAAAAATGTGATACCGTTTGAAAGTTATAGATATTTTTCAATCAGCCTATCGATAAGGACTTTAGTCTTAATTATAATAGAAAATAAATAATTATTATTTATTCAATTCAAATTAAAGCATAATTTATATTGGTAGAAAGCTAAGAATCTCCTCTAAAAACCCTTTTCGTTTCATCAATTTTGGGTAAAAAAAAAGTCGTCAGCCACATACCCTACAAATACCCATCATGATCCTATAGATACCCTCATGCTCAATTGTGATGTCATTAATTTGATTCTCTACTCCAATAATGCCTTTTTGGCCCATGATTTTGATGTCCTTAGTTTGATCCTCAACTACCTCAATATGGAGAATGGTAGAATCATAAACATAGTTCACATTTTTTCCTTTGGTGTTTGATGAAGAAGATTCACCCTTTTTGTAGTTTGGTAAAGGATTCTTGACTGCTCCATGATCATCATTTGTTTGGGGTCCTACAAATATTTCCTTTCTATCAATAAAATCTTCTACCAAATGTTTCAATTGCATGCAATAATTTGTTTTGTATCCTTTGTTTCATGAAAGTCACAATAATGTGCATCATTCCACCACGAAGGTTTAACTCTTGGTTCCCAATCTCATTCCTTTGGTATTTTATAACCTTGGCTGCAAGAAGCTCCTTTAATGCTGATTTGAGTGAATCATAGATTTTTGGCACCTTAGGACTCTCTAGTGTCTTCTAGGGTTTTTCGCCTAAAAGGAGAGAGTAGGGCCAAAAATGCTTACTAGTTCATTCAAATTATGTTATGTATGATGTTGTTTAGGCTAATTTAAATGAACTAAATGCAATTAAGTAATCTATATGATTGAATTTGAATGCAAAATATAGGATTTATACTATGTTTGAAAACACAATGCTGTTTGCAAAAGGCTAAAAAGAATGAACAAAAATGCAAATTAAACCAGACAAAAGGTTGTTTTTCAAAATGTGTGCACCGGAGAAACTAAAGAAGACTAGAAAACAATCTTAAAAATTGATAATGTTTGAATCTGAGCTAAATGGGACTCATTTGCCACCCTGGGCGAATCAGTCCCAGGTCTGGGTTTTTCTGCACAGAAGTTGTTTTCTATCAACCAAGAATCAAGATCTGCATCTAAATCAAAACTACACCTCAGGAGGGACTCATTCACCATGCATGTGAATCATTCTGCTTTTAAATTTCTGCAACTTCAAAGTTTTGTTATGCACCTTAACACCTGCACAAAAATTTCTAATGGAAACTTGACTCGAGATCTCGGAAAATTCTTGAAAAAAAGCTTAAAATTGTTTGTCTAATGGGGGGTTTTCCTTGGTCAAACCCCAAGCTGGGTAATTAAACCTTGTATGGAGAAAAATATGCATAAAACCCTAGTCTTAGATGTGTTAAAGACTAGGAAAGCTTGAAATATGACAAAAACCCTATTCTATTGTTCTAGAATAATAGATCAAATACGATTTTTGTGGTGCAATATCTCAACCCTAGAAACCTTACAACACATGAAAATGGAAATGAAATGACATGCAAATGACAAACAAATAAAATGCAAACCATAATCTGAAGATAGATTGAAAATGGAAGATGGAATCAATATGAAACCAAGTCCTTAGGTGTGATTTGGTGGCTAGTTGCACCTCCTCAACCTAGATTTATTCATGACTCACCATAGGAATCCATCATAAACCCTTTGCAATGTTGATTCTTGACAGAAAGATTGAGCTTCAAGACCTGTAAAAACCCTAGTTTGTTGCCCTAAAACTTCAACTTTTGCTAATGAGACTTGTTGTAGAAGACTCGAGTTTAGAAATTGCTCTTGAAAAATAACTAAAAGATGTGAAAAATGTCTTGAAATGAGTATTTATAAGCAAGAACACCTTATTTTCCCATTATTTAGACCTAAGAGGGTGACATTCACCAGAAATTTAAGTTAAATTAATCAAATTCCCACTCAAAATTGAATTTTCCCTCAAAGGGGACACATTCACCACCCTTGGAAAATGGGTCCCACCAGAGGGGTCTCATTCACCCAAGTAGCGAATGGGTCCCACAACTTATTTTTGAAGGTGGTTTTTCGGGTATTAAATAATTGTGTTGTTTGTCAGGTTTTAAGTGATTTCTCAGGTAAAACAAACCTCTAGATAAAAAATAATGGGTCTTAGGGGCCTATAAATGTTGTTTTAAAGGATAAATGACGCAACAGGACTCAAAAGTGGGTCAAATTACACATGAAATTGTCTCTTTTCTCAAGAGGGTCAAATTTTTATAGTGCATTTAGACCCCACTTTAGTGCTCATATGACTCTATGTGCATATGTAAGCTAAAGGATTCTAAATGATGGACATAATTACATAAAAGGATACTTATTCAAAATGCGAGAGAACAAAGCCCCTAGTGTAATTTTCCATAAAACTATAATATTAGGAACCACATCCTACAACACACACTCATTAATTATCCAAAAGTCATCTTATCTAGCTCTTAGGAATCCAATTTGAGGGTAGATGTATGCCCCCCCTTGATTTTACTTGCTTTACGAAGGTGGAATCAAGGTAGCAATCTAGTCATGTTGAATAAGAAACATCATATGATAGGGCATTTTCAAGTATAGTGCCTCGTGACGATAGATGAATGATGATGTCGAGTGAAAAATCATGATTCCAATTCAACAAAAAACATCGAAAACAAATTACCCTAGCACTTGTTATGTTGATTTGAGGAATATATACTTTATGAACTCTTAAGATAAGATAACACTAGGTTAATGCGTAAGAGTAAAAAGAGGTGAAAAATGAATTAAAAGAAGTAGAAGAAAATAACGTGTCACTTACTATTCATTTTACCTTTGTGCAGCTTGAGAGTGACAAGTGAGAGAAGAAAATTATGAGAAGACGAGATTACACACCTTCGTGGTTGGATGATCTTCATGAGCAGGTGGCATGCAGTGAGTTGTATCATGAGGTGAGTTGTTTCTGTAACTTTCACCTTGTGATTTTTGTAATAATTTGAAGATTTTAATGCATGGATAGGTTAATTTAGGGTTTTGGAATTTTTTTTCACAAAGTGCCCCCTTTTTTGCAAAGTGTCCCTTTTTTTTTAAAAGTGTCCCTTTTGTGTGCAAAGTGTCCCATTTGTTTGTAGAGTGTCCTTTTTGTTCACAAAGTGTCCCGTTTCTTTGTGAAGTGTCCGAAAAGGGTTCTATAGTGTCTAGGGCCATTAGAAAAGCACACTAGATTGACTTTAGCACATTTTCCTGATGAAATATGTGAAAATTGAAGACATTAGATGGATTTTGGAGCATTTGGTGATGATTTTGATAGGTTCTTTCCTAGTATGCACCAATGCTATTAGCAGTAGAGATAGAGAATTTATAGTCAGTGGGTATCAATTGGGCATATCTTATGCCACCAATGAGATACCATGATGCCATGCTTCTGGCTCTATGTGAGCATTAGGATGTTGATTCTTGTACCTTTCATCTTCCCACTAGGGAAATGACTATAACTCTCAAGGACATACACCACATTCTTTGAGTTCCCATTTGGGGAGAGCTGGTATATTTTTTGGGGGATGGGTCATTCTGGGAGAAGAAGAGAGACATGCAATATTGTTTAGGTGGGCTTGTACATGATGAGTGAGTTAGAGCACAAATTGAGCTTCCTATGCTACTGTATTCACGAGCTCTTGTGCTCAGATGGATTATGATGCACACAATGGATTTGGTTCTCAATCCAAATGGACGAGTGACACAATTGTATGGAGATGGGTACACTTGATATGGGGGATGTATGAGAAGAGGATACTCTATGCTTGGGGCCATTGCATTTTAGCACACTTTTATTATGATCTTGGCCAGTTTGTCTTTTGAGAGATTGACAATATGGTCCATTGTACGCTTCTATAGGTGTTGTGCCTTAAGCATATCACATGTACTAGGCGTGTTAGATTCCCTTTTTCTATAGTTGTAGGATATCCATGAGCATTTTGATATCCTTTGCGATGCCTGTCATAGTATGGGGGTTTACACTGTTGGAGGATGATATTTGACTGGCTAGAGGAGGATGAGATCCTATGGAGACCTTATCTACTCACTCTACAATGGCTAGATCCCATAGGATAGCTACGAAGTATGCAAATGGACAAGTTTCTAGCTGGAAGGCATGACTATGTTGTACAACCTTTCTACTATGGAAGAGTCATGCAACAGTTTGGACAGATGCAGAAACCACCAAGGGCGTGCCCCTTCATTAGATGGTTAGTGTGGAGTTCCTGAAGGCTAGGTGATATGGTTTGACTGACTATATATCATGTTCATGAGAGTGATTCTGATTATTTAGATCATGACCAACCACTAGCATCCGATGTTGATGATGTCGGTAATAAAGATTCAAGCATGAGGAGTGGTGGTCATATGCATGACCAACTCTTGTGTTCCCCATGGATTTCCCTATGGGTGATGTGAGATGAACACCAGATGAAGGATATGAGCCAGAGGAGAGAGCAGAGGAGGTACAATATAGGTCAACAAATATTTTTACAGATGTTATCAATGAGGAGTACTAGTCTGATGCCAATCCAGATTATGAGGATCAGGATGGGGGAGAGTATGATGAGGAGAAGGATTATGAGGAGGATGATTATTATGAGGAGTCATCCTTGAGTGAGGGTGATGAGGTAGCTATTAAGGATCGATACGAGCATGGAGAGTCCCTGCATACTTATAGGACTAGATCACAGGAAGTAACTACAACGAATATTAGCACCTAGAGTCAAAGAGAGGCTAGTACCTCTTCCATGTCCCCCAAAGAGGATGAGGTTGAAATTCCTCATCTGACTAGAGAGATAGGCGATGAAGGTTAATTCTATGCATGTCTTTTAGTATTATCTTCTTTTTATATATATATATCATTATGATGTGTTACTGATTGTGTACATTGTGTACCTTGCAAGAGTGATGAGAGACTGGTGAGAGTTCTATCATTATGTTTCCACAGAGATAATTCCTACATCCATCAACAAGGAAGAGATGGATCCTAACTACATGCCCCAGTGATCATGGAGGAAGATCCAAAGTTGCTCAAACCTTTTGTAAGGTTACGGGTAGCGTATGAGAGTGTTAGGAGATGACTCCATTGAGTTGAGAGTGTAGTACAGACATCATAGACCTCAACAAAGGTTGTGAGACAACATATAGAGCTAGCACAGACATAAGCAGAGAGGTATCAGATGGTAGAGGAGTAGCTTGTAGTTGTTAGTCGAGTATAGGGTTTGGAGTATGCACTTAGACTCGACAGTTTGCGATCACAATCACACATGATCATGTCATGATATCCAGGGACTGGATCATGAGCGCCAGATCCTAATGGGTCTCACTCTCATAGACCTTTATGAATTTGTTTATGATATTGAGATGCATAGAAAACTTTGATATATATAGAGAGACATGCACATTTGGTGTTATTATGATGTGTCTCTTTATGTGGATGTTAAATGAAATGTGATTGATTAAATGACTTATGGTAAAGGTATTTAATTAATTTCTACAATATTTATCATGATTAATGTGATCTATCTTAAAAAATATTTCAATTTTATTGTAGATACAACATTGTTAATTATAAGAGAATATATTAAATTAAATACACCTATAACTAATATAAGGATCTAACTTAACAAAACACAAAGGTGAATAGTATGTATCCTAAATTAATTATAAAATAAACTAAAATAATTACCTTAGTATTAAAGACAAACACAAAATTAGTTGTCAAGAATGAAGCAATGTGAAAGTTATTTAGAACGACATAAAATAAATTTAAACAACACTGCTTTATCAATCACACTATTCAAAGAGTTCAAAGATAATACCGACACAAATGTGTGGCATTAATAGGTTCCTTAAGGGTTTTTCTATCAAGCTATGTTAAGAGATAAGCACCAGACCCATAATTGGTATCAACTTTGTAAGTTCGTAGCCAATTTGGGGTGAATTTATCTTTATCTTTAGTTTTGACAGTAGTAAGGCATTGATTTTCTAGAAGAACAAAATCTCCCTTACAAAATGATCGAGGGATGACCTGTGTGTTGTGTCTTTGTTGTAATTATTTGATGTGAGCATGGATATGTTCGAGAGTGTTAGTACGTTGTTCATCGAGCATCTCAAGTTGATGTAATTGTTGATCTTTATAAGTGTCATCATCAATAAGGTCCTAGAAAGCAACTCGCAATGTAGGAATTTCTAACTCCAAGGGCATGATTGTGTCAACTCCATAAACAAGGTTATAACCTATGTAGTTTTCATGGATGATCTAACACTTGTTCGATAATCCCAAAGCGCATAATATAATTGTGTATGCCAATCTTTATGATGTTTGTTGACAATTTTCTAGAGGATTTGTTCCAGAATCTGATTAGTATTTTCAGCTTGTCCATTGGACTACAAATAATATGGTGTAGAAAAATGATGTTGAATATGGAATGTTTCAAGAAATTTCGTAACTTCATTGTTCTTAAATGGAGTTCCATTATCTGAAACGATTGTCGAAGGAAGTCCACAATGAGCAATTATGTGTTCCAATATGAAACAAAAAATTGCTTCAATAGTTGTAGAACAAAGAGAGATAGCTTCCACCCACTTCATGAAATAGTCTGTTGCGGTTATGATAAATGTATGGCCAACAAAAGAGGGAGCTGAAATTTTACCAATAATATCCAATCCTCAAACTGAAAATAGCCAAATGGGAACTTGGTCACAAAATTCACTAGTAGGAGCATGGATCAAATGGCTATGTTCTTGACATTTTCGAGATTTTTTAACGTAAGTGAAGTAATCTTTCTCCATATGTTTCCAATAATAACCCATACGGATAAGTTTTTTCAGCAACGATCAACCTCCAAAATCACCACCACAAGCACCAGCATGGGCTTCCTCAAGTGCTATGGGGATTTTAGAATCATTAAGACATCGTAATAAGAGACCATTGAAAGATCTTCTATACAACGCATTTACAAGAATCACATATTTGGTTGCTAGTTTGCATAAACATTTTCTACCATTCATTGTGGTAGACTCAGGAATGGTACCATCATTTAAATAGTTGTATATAGTATCATACCATTCGCACGAGGCATCTTGAGTTATTGCCAAAATTTCGTCTAGAAAAGTATCAATCGAAGGTTTCATGATGGGATGGATAACAAAGGTGAAATCTATGTTAGGATCATGTGGGGATATAAGAGAATTTTCACTCACCATTGCATCTGCATTTCTATTATGTTTGTGTGGGATGTTATCAATGGTGAATAATTCAAACTTTTCTAATAGTTTCATTATAAGATCCTTATATTTTGATAATTTGTCATGTTTAGTTTGATGTGTAGCATTGATTTGTTTGATGACCAATTGTGAATCATGAAAGATCTTGATATGTTTAGTGTTCATTGTTAAAGCAGCTCACAAACCTATGATTAATGCCTCATACTCAGTTGTATTATTTGTGCATAGGAAATTTAATCGATAAGACAAGGGAATAGGTTTCCCATTAGGTGGAATTAGTACCACTCGAGCACCAAAACTTGTTCTGCACTTAGATCCATCAAATACAAATTCCCATGGTTGAATGTCATCAGTTAAGACATGATCATCAGAAAAGGAATCATGAGTAGGTAAAGTAAAAGGAGAAGGAGTGTCAGCTAAGTGATTGGTTAAGGCTTGGCCTTTGATTGTTGTGTTGTAGAAAATTGGATCCTCTTGAGAAAAGGGACAATTTCATGCATAATTGGACCCACTTTTGAGTCCTTTCACATCATTCACCCTTCAAAACAACATTTATAGGCCCCTTAGACCCATTAATTTTGATCTAGAGGCCTGTTTTACCTGAGAAATCACATAAAACCCAAAAAAAACATTTAATTATATCATACCCTGAAAACCCACCTTCAAACAGTAGTAGTGGGACCCATTCACCACCTTGGGTGAATGCCCCCTCTGGTGGGACCCATTTTCCAAAGGTGGCAAATGAGTCCCCTTTGAGGGAAAATTCAAATTTAAGTGGGAATTTTATCAATTTAACTTTAATTTCTGGTGAATGTTGGCCTATTAGGTCTAATTAATAGGAAAATAAGGTGTTGTTGCTTATAAATACCTATTTCAAGTCATTTCACAAAATATTTTGATTATCTCTTCTTATCTTTTTATCATTCATCAAGAGCAGTTCATAAAGTCAAGTCTTCCGCAACAAGTTTCGTTAGCAAAAGTTGAAGTTTTAGGGCAGAAAACTAGGGTTTTTGTAGGTCTTGAAGCTCACTTCTCTTGTCAATATCCAACATTGCAAAATATTGATGATGGATGGCTATGGTGAATCATGAAGAAATCTAGGGTGAACAGGTGCAACTAGCCACCAAATCACATCTAAGGACTTGGTTTCCTATTGATTCCATCTTCCATTTTTAATATATCTTCATATTAAGGTTTGCATCTTGTTTTTTTATCATTTGCATGTCATTTCATTCCCATTTTTCATGTTTTGTGAGGTTTCTAGGGTTGAGATCTTGCATCATATAAATCATTCTTGCATGTCTTATTCTAGAGGAATAAAATAGGATCTTTTGTTACATCTCAGCTTTTCCTAGTCTTTAACACATCTAAGGCTATGGTTTATGCAGTTTATTTCTCCATTTAAGGTTTAATTACCCAAATAGGGGTTTGACTAAGGAAAACCCCCCATTAGACAAACAATTTTGAGGTATTTTGTAGGAATTTTTTGAAGATTCGAAGTTGGGTTTCCGTCAAAAATTGTTGTGTAGGTGTCAAGGTGCAAGACAAAACTTTGAAATTACAAGAATTTGAAAGTGGAATGACTCACCATGCATGGAGGATGAGTCCCTCCTAAGGTGAAAATTTGAGTGAGATGCAAATCTAGGTCCTTGACTATCAGAAAACATATTATGCGCAGAAAAGTTCTAATCTAGGACTGATTCACACAAGGTGGCAAATGAGTCCCAGTCAGCCTAAATTCAAGCTTCAACAGTTTTCCAGTCTATTTTCCAATCTTCTCCAATTTTCTAGGTGCATAAATTTTGAGAAACAACCTTCTATTTAGTTTAGTTTTCCTTTTGTTCATTCTTTAAAACTTCTTTGCAGAAAACACTGCATGTTTTCAAACATAACATAAATCTTAGTTTTTGCATTCATATTCATTAATTTAAATCACTTAATTGCATTTAGTTAACTTCATTTAGCTTAGAAAAAATCCTACATAACATAATTTGAATGAACTAGCTATCATTTTTGGCCTAACACTCTCCTTTTAGGTGAAAAACCCTAGAAGAGTTAGAGAAGTCCTAAGAGCCAAAAAACTACGGTTCATTTTATTTTTGTGAAACAAATTTAAGGTCAAACTCAATTAACAATATCACCCACTAAGCTAAGTGTCCTGAAAGATATGTTTTTTTGAAAAGATGTTTAATAGGATAAAATTTTTGTGATGACTTGTATTTCAACATTTAGTAAATAATGTCACAACTTACTAGTAGTGAATACAAGAGCCAAACAATTTTTTTCAATTAGTGAATATCGAGTTTCATAATAAATTAAAGTTTAAATTATGTAATAAATAAGATGCTCTTTACCATGATTTTCATGTTGATCCAACAATGCTACAAGAGGATGGGTAGAAGCAGTGATGTACAAAATAAATATTCTATTAGGCACAGTGTTGAGATTATAGATGCGCAGTCCCTGAAGTTGTAGACTTCAATGAAGGACCTTTGCCAAGAAAGATAATCAACCACAAATAAAGTGTTGCAACAATGGAATGTTGAATAGTGATTCTATATTGACATGTTATGATATGTTAAAAATGCACAAAATGCCAGATTATATAGGAAAAAGTTAAAACCTAAGATGCATGAGATGTTGCCAAGTGTAATGATCTAACAACATGTGACAACATGAACCATAACTAACTAGATAGAGATAACATATAGGAGGGAAAATCACCATCTAGAAGGAATCTTATCCCTAAAAACATGGAAGGGGACATTACCCCATTATTTAATTATTTATTAAAATGTAACCTAGGACTAAATTAATTCATGACCTAAGTTAACTTATGCTAGTGTAATAATTAATTTAATTACACTAACACCCCCCCATAAGTTCAACTTAGGGAGGAAAAATGCAATGATTATGTAATGAGGATGGGTCTCGGCTACGAGGTCATGTTAGGTACCCATGTACAAAATGAAAATGCAAAAAATCTCCCACAAACAGAGAAAAGGGGAAAACCCAGTGGGAACAAAACCCCTATCCAAATAGGAGATATAAAAGAAAAAAAGATGGAAGTGTGATGTTTGAAGGACTCAACATCATCCCCCCAAGAACTACAACCATCACATATATACAAAGAGATCAAAAAGGTGTGTGGACTAGATAGGCCCCCCATAAAGGAGAGTAGTTCCTTCTAGAATGTCTTCAAGATCAGTGATGAATTGAGAAGAAAAGTGGGATACACCTAAAGATAACTTGTCCATGTACCACAAGTCTGAAGAAGTGAATGAATCCATCCCTGCTAAAGCAAATCTAAACTAAGAGGTGTCTAAGGAAGAAGATGGTGCCGATAGAAGTGTCAAGTCCAACCAGCCACCACAACCCTGGCAAGGGGGAGGTGATGAGGTTCTTCCTACTCTAGAGTCAGAAGAGTCAGGAGTAAGTTGAGCACGGTCCCAAAACTTGGTAAACTTGTATACCTTGGAGTGATGATCTGCTTGTCCATAGGCAACAAGGGTGTCAAATTGATCCCTAATGATTGCAAGTTCTGAAGTAAACTCAATAGACAAACCCTCCTAACAAAGTTGATAGACATACAACAAGTTGTGAGAAATTTGAGGGATATAAACAACATTCTCCAACCGCTTCCCATCCAAGGAAACATCACAGATACCAACAACATAGACAATATATTCAAGTACAGTAAACATTTTTTCAAAGGCAGAAGGCCTCAGAGTATCCCACATAATATGTTGTTGAGAAGAAGTAGCATTCCTTGAAGCACCTGATTCTAGCACCCATCATTCTCTTCTATCAACTAGAGTAGTTATCAAAGCATTCCCTTTACCAAGATTGTCAATAGTGGCAATTCCTGCAACACCTAAAGATGACTCTTCATGAGAGGGGGTGTGAGATGATTTGATAGTTGTGGGAGGGAGAGTGATGTTATGATCTCTGAGTATTTTCCTTAGCTCATGTATCTCCCTCTTGAAACATGTATCTTCACTATGACCAAGCCCATTACAAAAGTTGTACTTGGGCCTCTCCCTCTTTGGATTTTCTTCCTTGTGCTGTGATGATGATTTAGAAGAAGCCCCTGCCTTTGATTTTCCTTTGTGCTTGCCATTTCCTTTGGATGGTGTAGCCACCAATGCATGAGATTTTGTGGATGTATTAGCCTAGTTGAGCTTTGATTTCTCTCGAGTCAGCCATTCACAAAATGTTTCAAATGAAGGAGTTACAAAACTATCACCAAGACCATGCATGGTGGAATAGAAAGAGATAGAAAAGAAGGAAAAGGAACCTCTTAACTTAGATAGGATCATGAATATACATTCTTTATTAGATTTATCTTTGCCACGCCTAGAAAGATGAGTCCTTAAAGACTTGAACCTTACCAGGTAGTCTTTGATGGAATGAAATTGATCAATGGTGAGTGAAGAAAGTTCTGCCCCCAATTGTAAAGCTCAGACATCGTTGATAGAATCGAAGAGATCCTTGAGATTTTCCCAAACCTCCTTAGGAGTTTTTCACCCCTCAGTATGGAAGAATAAATAATTAGAGACATGTAGAGCAATGAGCCCCATAGCCTCTTCACACTTAATCTGATGATGGAATTTTTCATATTCTTTGGTTAGATGAGTCTAATTCTCATTCAAAGTGGACCAAAGTCCCTTAGAACAAAGAAGATGTTGCATACTGACCTTCCATGTATGATAGTTATGAGGAGTGAGAATCTCAAATCTTGTATCAGCCATTAGAGGAGAACAACTATCCAAGACAAAATATTTCTAACAAAAAATGTTGAAACTAGATAATATATCAATATTCAACTGAAGTGAAGCCTTTGAAATAAACTACAGGACAAGAAATCACCTCCAAATCCAAAATTATGGTTTCCACTTCAAGTGAGAATATTTTTTATGGAAGTAGAATCTAAAAAAATAGAGCACTCTAGAAATTAGACTCAAAGAGATTGCCAATGGTATATCATTTGCTGAATTTCAATACCGTATGTGAAAGTTATGGCCTCCTGAAGATCACTTCTGAAATGAACAAGAAAAGGATAACAAGGTGCAAGATCCAAGCACTTGGGGGCTAAAAAAAAATCCCTTGGTTGTTGATGTGACCACAGGTCGAGTAGGGGCAAAAAAAAACACACCCACCAGATCAGTGGTGACTGGGTGGCCCAATGGTGGTGCATTCGGTGATGGGGTGGCACAATTTGGAGTGTAGTGGGGTCCTTAGATTCTCACATGACCATTGGCTAGAGTCTTCGATGGGTCTTCAACAAGCAGTGAACATTGGTGGTCGGGGAGCACCAAGAATGATGGCTAGTGAGAGACAATGGGAGCCATCAGAGGTGGCACTGGATGACGATGGTTGATGTGACGAGGCCAACCACCTGGTTGGTCTGTAGATGGATGTTGAAAAACAAATATTTTTGAATATTGCCAATAGTTGGCAATTTATGAAATATTAATGTCATTGCACGGTGATAAGTGGCACCGATATTCTTTAGACCGAAGGGCGTCACCACCCAACAAAATGTTCCCCAAACAGTTGTAAAGGTGGTTTTATATTGATCTTGAGGGTTAATAAGGATTTGATTATGACCAGAAAATTCATCCATGAATGAAAACAAAGCATATCCAGTAGTTGAATCCATGATAATTTCTATATTAGGAAGCAAAAAATAATCTTTTAAAGAGGCTTTATTCAATTCACAAAAATCCATACATATCCTAATACGATTATCGGGTTTTGCAACTATGACAATATTTTAGATCCAAGGAGAATAATCAATAGGTCTAATAAAGCCTACATCAAGGAGTTTTTCAAGCTTTGCTTTAACATGAAAGGCTATGTTAGGGTGCATTTTTTCTTATCTTTTGATGAATGGGTTTAGCATTTTCAGCAATGGCAATGTTATGTGTCACAATTTTCGGGTCAATTCCTAGCATATCAGAATATTTCCAAGCAAAAATTTCATGAAAATCATTGCGGTAGTGTCTTCCTTTTTTTCATCGTCAAGGCACTTCCCAATCTTAATAACTTTATCTTTATCATTAATGTTCATTGGCACACCAATTGTATCTCCTAAAGGGAGTGCATTGGATTCAGAAGGTTCAGATTCATAGAATTATTTAGTGATATCACTTGCTTCTTGCTTGGTAACAGTCATAGCTTGAGGAACGTTTTTCAGGGAAATAAGTGAGGATGTGCTAGAGGAAAATCCTTACATTCGCTTTAAAGGGTCATCACTATCGACATACTTGCATGAGGTTGGTAATTTTATATCAAGCAGTTCAAGATGTTTGATTATGATTTTGTTCTTTGGTTGACATGTTATAGTGTTAATGTTCAAAGATGGTCATTGAGTAACTTTTGTCATTTTAGAAAAAGAATATCCCAATCCATTTTT
Organism: Sequoia sempervirens; assembly: GCA_007258455.2. Taxonomy (NCBI): domain Eukaryota; kingdom Viridiplantae; phylum Streptophyta; class Pinopsida; order Cupressales; family Cupressaceae; genus Sequoia; species Sequoia sempervirens. The sequence goes on along the minus strand of VDFB02314925.1, from coordinate 30,955 downwards.
TGTTTCTTTTGTATTAGGTTCAATAGGGACATGAATACCTTTGTCATGTTTTCCACACCCTTTTCTAGTATAGCCTAATTTTTTTACAAGTTCATAGCCTTTTCCATAAAGTCTTTCCATTCATGCATATTAGGAAGGGATTGATAATCTATCTCATCAAAATTTGTTGTGTATGTTGCATTTTCATCTAGATTATAGGAGATAGATATTTTAGACGATTGTTCAGAATTTTGAGTGGACATGATTGTTTATTGTTCTTGTTTCTCATCTTTCTTTTGTGTGAGTATGTATTCGCCCATAAACGAGGGTTTGAATTATAAGGATCCCCAATCGTCACCAACTAATTTAGATATCGATTCATCGTTTTGTTCTATTTCAAGAGTATCTATGTTATATGTTGGAGTTAATTTTTTCAGAGGACTCGTAACTCCTTTCCCAAGGTGAAAGCAACTTCTAGGCTCGAGGTCTATTTCAATTTGATAGATATGATTGTTATGGACATATTTCATGATATGATGAAGGGTTCAAGGCACTCCATTCATCTCATGAATCCATGGCCACCCTAAAAGAAGATTAGATGAGAGATCATAAGGAATGACATGGATAGGAGTCTGCAAAGCAGCCACCCCAACCATAATAGGAAAAGTAATTATCCCAAGCGGTTGCTTTGTTGTGTTGTCGAATCCTCGAATGGAAATGAAATTAGGATTATTTGTGACTTGTCAACATCTAATTGATCAAGGAGATTCACACTACACACATTAAAAGTAGAACCATTATCAATGAGAGTTTGTTTGATACCTATGCGATTGAATTGTGCAATTATCATAAAGGCTTCATTTTGTTTCCACAACTTTAAATGAGGGAGCTCATGTTGATGGAAAGTAATGCCAAGATTCATTTTTTCAATGAGAGCTGCCACATCATTTAGAGTGGTACCATAAGGAACTGTGATATTTTAAGGATGTTTGGAGAATGTTGTGATAATTTGGCGAGTTTTGAAGTACATCCCAAAGGGAAATCTTGGCAGGAGTATTATTTAATTGTTCAACAAGATCATACTCCTTTGTGTGTGGGCTATATCAAGGAACACTAGGCGGATTCGGTAAGGGTAAGGAGGGTGGGGTTGGTTGTGGCGTTGCGGGTTGTTTTGGATATTATATGTATGAGAAACAATAACATTACTACTAGATTTCTATAACACATTGGTGTTAGGTAGGTAAAGAGTGTACTGGGGTTGATTAGAGGGATGAAGTTTATGTGAGGGTGGATAAAGAATAAGTTGAGTTTGAATTACATTAACATCATTGGTTTTAGATTTCTCACAACAAACCAAAGTAGATGATCTGGGTGACATGAATTTCTAAAGAGACTCATCTATCAAGTGCAAATCCTCACAACTAAAAGGTTTGAGGGGTAAATTATCATCTATTAGTTTAAGGTGTTCAAGAGAAGCATTAGAGGTGTTAATATTCGGTATCATGAGTTTGTCACAAAAAACCTTAGTGGATGACTTATGCTATATGAAGTCTTGGAGGACTTCATCTAAAAAATCAAAGTCATCACAACAAAAAGGTTTGAGGGAGACTTTATCATTAAGGGGTTTAGGTTTCTCATTTGAAGCATTAGAGGATGAAGTGAGTGAGAGGAAGTCCTGAAGAATTCCATCTAACTTGTCAACATCATCACTACTAAGAAGCTTAGATGAGATGTTGTTTCTAATTTGAATCATTTGTTTGAAGGGATGGTTTGATGTTTCAGTTTTTGTGTCTTTATGTGTTGATGAATGTAATCTAAAAGAACTAGGAAAAAATACGAAAAAAAGAAAATTTTGAAAGATCTAAAACTATCCATGAATTCCATGAAAAGAAAGAAAATTTATGCTAAGAAAATAGAAACAACTAAACTATAACAGAAAGGTAATTATAGAAAATAGGAAGATTCAATACAAGGAATATAAATCTGGAAATGTTGATGCAGAAACTATAGGGGGACTGATTCGCCAAAGGTGGCAAATGAGTCCTAGGGGATAATTTTTTTAAAGTTTTTTTTTTTTTTGTCTTTTCTAGATATTTTCATGTCTGTACAATGCAGGGATATAATGCAAATGTAGAATGTTGGAATTATTTAATGAAATGTAATGCAATAGAGAAATCTAAATAATTCTTTCACTAATGCAATGTTTAAGAAGTCTTAAGATGCAAGACAATGCAAAATGATGAAGTCATTAAGCTCTAAGATGCAAATAGAAATATAAATTAGAATGATATTATGTTCAATATGCAGGTTCACCAAAATGAACCATAGATTTTTGGCACCTTAGGACTCTCTAGGCTCTTCTAGGGTTTTTCACCTAAAAGGAGAGAGTAGGGAAAAAACTACTAACTAGTTCATTCAAATTATGTTATGTATGATGTTGTTTAGGTTAAATGAAATGAACAAAATGCAATTAAGTAATCTATATAATTGAATTTGAATACAAAATCTAGGATTTATGCTATGTTTAAAAAAGTAGTGTTGTTTGCAAAAGGCTAAAAAGAATGAACAAAAATGCAAACTAAACCAGACAAAAGACTATTTTTAAGAATGTGTGCACCTAAGAAATTGAAGAAGACTTGAAAAAAATCTAGAAAAATGATAATGTTTGAATTTAGGTTGACTGGGACTCATTCGCCACCTTGGGCGAATCAGTCCCAGTTCTAGGTTTTTCTACACAAAAGCTATTTTTTGTCAACTAGGAATCAGGATCTGCATCTGACTCAAAATTGCACCTTAGGAGGGACTCATTCGCCATGCATGGCGAATCAGTCCAGTTTCAAATTTCTACAACTTCAAAGTTTTTTTCTATAGATTGACACCTGCACAACAATTTCTGATGGAAAGCTAACTCGGGATCTTGGAAAATTCTTGCAAAACATCTTAAAATTGTTTGTCTAATGGGGGGTTTCATTGGTCAAACCCCCAGTTGGGTAATTAAACCTTGTATGGAGAAAAAATTGCATCAAACCCTAGTCTTAGATGTGTTAAATACTAGTTAGGAAAGTCTGAAATATGACAAAAACCCTATTCTATTGTTTGAGAATAAGAGATGCAAAGATGATTTGTGTGATACAATATCTAAACCATAGAAACCTTACAACACATGAAAAATGGAAATGAAATGGCACGCAAATGACAAACAAACAAAATGCAAACCTTAATCTGAAGATAGAGTGAAAGTGGAAGATGGAATCAATATGAAACCAAGTCCTTCAGTGTTATTTGGACCATAGGAATACATCATCAACCCTTTTCAATGTTGATTCTTGACAAAAAGAGTGAGCTTCAAGACCTAGAAAAACACTAGTTTACTGCCCTAAAACTTCAACTTTTGCTAATGAGACTTGTTGTAGAAGAGTTGACTTTAGAAATTGCTCTTGAAAAATGACTAAAAGATGTGAAAAATGACTTGTAATGAGTATTTATAAGAAACAACACCTTATTTTCTAATTATTTAGACCTAAGATGCTGACATTCATTGAAAATTTAAGTTAAAGTAATCAAATTCCTACTCAAAATTGAATTTTCCCTCAAATGGGACTCATTCGCCACCCTTGGCGAATGGTTCCCACCAAAGGGAATTCATTCACCCAAGGTGGTGAATGGGTCCCACTACTAATTTTTGAAGGTGGGTTTCTAGGGTATGAAAGAATTATGTGTTGCTTGTCGGGTTTTATGTGATTTCTCAGGTAAAACGAGCCTCTAGATAAAAAATAATGGGTCTTAGGGGCCTATAAATGTTGTTTTAAAGGACAAATGATGCAACGAGACTTAAAAGTGGGTCAATTTACACATGAAATTATCTCTTTTCTCATGAGGGTCCAATTTCCTATGGTGCATTGAGTGAGTGTCCCAAAGGTGTGAATCTTTTTTGATTTGATGATGTTCGATATGGTGGTGGTTTAGATTTTGTATTGTTTGAATTGTTGTTTTGATTGGTGTTTGGGTTGTTTTGATTGGTCTTGGTGGTAGTTGTTGTCAAGTTAAATAATGGTTTTGCATTTTGTGTTTCAGTTGCATCATCATTGTTACCAATATTCTTGTTTATGTGCCAAAACTTTGGTTTATCACTGTTGTTATAACAATTGGAATAATTTGCAGAGTTGTTTCCCTCATTGTAAATTTTCAAGACTCCTCTCTTGACTAAAGCTTCTTTTCTTTTGATTCCATTTTCAATCATTTTCTCAAAGGTAGGTGGACATTGTAATTCAAGTCTATAGCTCATCTCATCACTTAGATTGTCAAAGAATATTTCCATCTTTTCCTTTTCAAGTATTGGATGAGCATATCTTGCAAACAACCTTCTCCATCTTTGTACAAATATAAGGAATGATTCACCCTTTTTTGTTTTGTAATGCAAAGGTCTTTCATGGTTATCTCATGTTGGATGTTGTTGGAATATTGAGTGATGAATTTATTAACCAGGTCTTCAAAGGTCTTAATACCTGGTGCAAGTTTGGAGAACCATTGCATTCATTGTCCACCTAAGCTTCATGGGAACAATCTCATCAAATCAATTTCTTCATGTGCAAATTCAAGGCTCATGGTTTAAAATTACCTTACATGATCTAGAGGATCTGTTTTACCATTGTATTTATCATACTTTGGAAATTCACAATGTTTGGGAAAAGGAATCATGTTGATAGTTTGATCAAAAGGATATGGGCAGATGTCTTGTATCAAGAATCTTTTTGTGGTTCCTCTTTGCATGTCTTGAATTTGTTGTTGGAGATTTTTCATTTGATGAGTGAACGCAGCCACTGGATGTGTGTTTGGAAGATCAATTTTAGTCCTTTTAGGTGCTTTCAATTGATTAACATCAAAGTCATGTGGAAGTTTGATAGCTTGATTAGCCAACATTAAGAAATATTTTTCTCCATATTTTTCAAATATCTTTTCCATGAATTTGTGGAATATGGATGTCTTCCTCAGTGATTTCATCATTTTTAGGTTGGTGGAATCTATGGAATGGGTTTTGTTTACCTTTATCCATGGTGTTTTGAGTTTCAATTTCTTTTTCCTTTATTTTTTGTTTTTAATTGTCTAACATATGGTGAATTTTACTCTCTAGTTGTGAATTTACTAGATGCACAAAAATAGGGTATGGATGTGCTAAAAGATGCTTTGTATGTGCTAGACTGTCCCCTAGATGCACCATAAAATAGACTCAATGCGCTAAAAGATGGACTCAATGCACCAGAGAATTTATTGAATGCACTAAAAGATGGACTCAATGCACTGGAAAATGACTCAGATGCACCAGAACATGGACTATATGCGCCAAAAAATCTAGTGATGCATTAGACTGCCCCTAAGTATGTGATTCAACTTGGTATTTTGTAGGTGAATGTGTTAAAAGGATTTGCAAATGCGCTAGAAGATGGAATAGATGTCCTAGAAAATGACCCAGATGCGCTGGAAGATGGACTGTATGCACTAGAAAATGATTCAAATGTGCTAGACTATACCCTAGATGTGCTAGAAAATTCCCTATATGCACTACAAGAAAACCAAATGTGTTGTAAAATGACTCATAATTGCCAGAAAAAGTAGTGTATGCACCAGAACAAGAAACACATGCACTAAATTGGAAGTGTTCATTGTTTTTGACAGTTTGTATAGTTATTTTGATTTTAATCAGTGAATCTGAATGTTTCTAGGGTATAATCTTCTGAACAATGAATTTTTATTGGTTTTCTTGTTTATGAATTATGCGAATTAAATGTTCTTAAATGGATGAATTCTTGAATAATGACTTCAAACATAGCAGCAAGTTGTAAAATAATTGTTTTCAGCCTAGGAACTAAACATTTAGTGTATATTCAAGAATCTACTATAATTCCTTTAATTTCCTCAGGTAGAACACAAGAGCAAACAAATCAGACACTTTTCTAATGCCAAGGGTCACTTAAAATACCATAGCCCACATCTTAAAACTATGTCAGCTCGCACAACCGTGTCACCCCCTTGAGGGTGCCTATGTTTTTCGTTTCTCGAGTCTTAACCAAAGTTGAATCCTCCACTTTTGGCTAGTAATCCTTGATAATTATATGTTGAGTATCTTGGCGGAATATTCTTCCCTCGCCTTGCACTGTGATATTAGAAGTGTTCAGAGACTGATTGAAATGGCTTCTACACTAAGATTCATAGTAAGTGTTTACGTTCGGTGAGGCAATAGATAAACTCCCTCATGAGACCTACCAACCTTTAGAACAAAGGATTTAGGGATGGTTATCTTGCACACTACTATTGAATTGCAGGTTTCCTCGAATTCACTTTTGATTATAGTGGGTCGCAAAACTTGGCTTTAGTTGTTCCCACTTAGGTCATTCCCATAGGGTGAGAAATTTTTCCCACTATGGAAGGCCTTCTAAAGGTGCTAATATAAAGCAAGAAATAGTGAGTCTGGCATTCTAGTGACCAAGTGAAGGGGAGAGCATAAGCCTATCACTATACAAGCACAGTAGAGAAAGGGGTTCATTAACCTTCTAATTAAACTAGGTTCTTAATTTAATCAAAAGAAAGCATTAAAAAAACTCCATCTAGGTTGCAAACACCATTAGTAGTTTGATGTAATTATCTTTGACGACGTTTAAAAGTACTTGCAAAATAGAAAATATAAATCAGTTCACAGAATCTTGAATTTTTGCAAAGTAAACCAAATGCACTAAAACAAGAATTATATGCACTAAAATATAGACTAAATGTGCTAAAAGATAGATTGAATGCTCTAAAATATCAACCAAATGTGCTAAAAGACCCCCTGAATGCACTAAAATATGAGTTGGATGTGTTGAAAGATGCTTTGGATGCATCGTAACAAGAATGGGATGTGGTAAAAGATGTTTTATATGTGTCAAAAGAAATAATGGATGCACTACCTAAGAGTTCACATCTAGATCTGTAAAACAAATTTCTAGAAAATGTCAATAAAAAGAGGTTAGGTCGCACGATGTGTTCCAAAATGTATTGTGTGAATTGTGTAATGTGAGTGAGTAAGTAATAAAACCACACAATCAATGAAATGTATTATATTTGAGAATTGAATCATAAAACTAATCAGATTGAAACATAACAAATTCCCTAAAATTGTTCCATTGTTTCCTACCTTCAAGGATTCATTAAATCATAATGACTCTTAGATTTGTGTATGCACTATGACTGTTAGAATGATAACCGGAGGAGTAGAATGTTGGAAAATGCAAGAAATCTATTCCTACATGATTGATTGATAAACTATATGATATGTTGTAAATGCTAATGGTGATATGATAATGGATATGATACTAAATTCTATGATGCAACTCTTGTATACAAGCTACTATGATAATAGAAATGCAGCTAATAAATAAGTCATGATTCTAAACTAATATGATCCTAAAATACTAATTTCTATATGCTCGAATGCTCTAAATGCTCAATGTGCTCTAGTGTAATTTTTCTGAGTGAGATTGCTCAAAGATGGGATATCAAATACTGAAAATGATGTTGTATTTATAAGATTTCCAAGGCATATTATTATGTGGCAGCAACCAATGGTCAGGGTTTTAGCTGGAAAAATCGAGAGTGGAGGATGAAGAAGTTAGAGAGAATCATGGAGAGTGTTCCCTCTAATAGAACACTTTTCCAAGTGTGAGAGGGAATAGATGAAATGGAAGAGCCAAGTGTCCATGGTTGTTTCATAATTTGTTTAGGATAATTCCAATTTAAATATTAAGGATATTTAAATTCATGAGACATTGGATGAGGTGGCAAAAGGAAAAGTTTGAGACATGTGACTAAATTGAAATTTGGAATTATTCAAATTTAGTGAGAAAATATTAATTAAATAAAACAAACTATTTGAATTTTTTATTTAATTAAAATTAGAGGAATATGATTTAAGAAAGAAGAATTAGAAAATGTGAACTATATAAATAAATTTAGAATTTATTTATAAGTAGACAAAATAAGAGGTTCATTAATTAAATATCTAGTATTTAATTAATTGATTATCCTAACGATTTTAGGTGTATACACTACTAAATATATATAAATACACAAACATATATAAATGTATCAAGATACATACATACATATATAGTTTATATATATGCATTATATGAATATATATTAATATTTTTAATTCTACATTAAAGTCCAAGCAAGAATCTACCATATGAGGATATCACAAACATGGGAATTTCTTTGAGATGTGTTAATGTTTTCTTGAATCCACATAATGGAGGAGAGAATGGTGGTGAAAAATATTTGCTTCATTTAAGTGAAGTTAATGAGGCAGTCTCTTCACTGCAAAGTGGCAAAATATAGAAAACCTTTGGAAGTCATGTAGAAAAACAAGGAGAAATACTAGGGAGCTAGGAGGGGGAAATAAAGAGGTGAGGATAGCTTGAAGTGAAAGATGATAAGAAGAGAAAAATATTTTTGCGTAACAGAGCTCTACTTTGTGAAGATTGATAAATTTGGTATGTCCTATATGTTGTTCTTTGATTATATCAATAGGTATATAAACATAATCTTTGTGGGAATATATGAATGTTTTTATTCTATTAAAATTCATGAATCTTGTAATATTCTGCTCTTTAAACTAGTATCCATTAGATTTGATGATCCCTCTTAGCTCTAAAACTATTATAGGTACTTCTATATTTTAAACCAATATTTAGAATGGTATTTTTATTTTGATTCAAAACCCCATTATAAATAATGTAAAGGAAAACATTAACCAATGATTGAAATATTTTGTCGAAATAGTTGATGATACATTTTCATTAATCCTATTTTCATTGCTTATAGCATGATACATAGGATAGGCTTCTATGTAAATCCATAGCCATTTACAATTATGATTGACATTAGTGGGTTAAACCCTAATATTGTTAATAATTTCATCTATATATTTTGCTATATCTTATTTCTAGTAAATCTCAAATGAAAACTGTCGGCTAGGTATTTTTTAGGTGGTAAATCTTTGCTAATTAGCGAATAGTTCATATTTACTAAGTTGAAATTGGTGAATATATTCCAACCAACAGAGTGGTCAAATCACCCATATTTTATTAACTATTAGTCCAATGCATTTCAAGTCGTTGTTGATTTAATTTATGAGGAAAATGTACTTAATATTTTTACCATAACAAACTATGTATTTCAAATGGACTAATTAATATTTTCGCCTGAAATCTTGGAAGCATGTATTAAATCACCCACATATTCTCCAATACTATTAAAACAACTATAGTTTAGTAAAACAGTATTTGAAAAAAAAAACTTAACAAATTAATATTTTTAATATAAAATTAATTATTTTTAGAGTGTTCTTAAGTAGAAATTTATATTGGAAGGTTTGACTATAACATCTTTCTTTCATAACTCTCTAGATTATGTTATTTTGATTGTCCATTTTAATTTTGAACTTGAAAACATAAATTGTGATCAATTAGGGTATGTTGGTTTGTCATTATTGTACCTAGATGTATTTTGTGAAATGATGAAATTATGCATTTGGTGTTCATAGAAATGAAAATGACATATTGTACTCTCTGTTTTTTAAGTGTATGTGTAATTGAATAGAAAATTAAATGCCTTCTTGATTTAATGATGTGAATGGAGGAAACTATTTTCCCCTCCAAAACTGACATGGAAAGTATCACTAAAGAGAGACTAGTAGATCTAGTAGAAAAAACTGATGGTCATTAAAAAATTGAAAATACACACACACATACACATTGTCTATACTATGTTTGTTCAAATTTGAATGTTTTCTTAGAGATAGTTGTGTATTATGTATGACTAAGTTTTTCGGTAAACAGCATTATTATGATGTTGCATAAATTACTCTTCTTCCTAGGTAAATGTCTAATGTGATACTCTTTGTTAAGTTAGAAAAGTAATGATGATTGAGAACATAGTTTGAGTTTTTGACTATATAAAGGAGCCTAATTGTTCGTATATATATATTCAAACTCTAAGTATGATATTGTAACTAGGTCATTCCATTGTTTCTTTTTTTTTGTTATTTTCAAGTTATCAAAATTGGAAACATCCAATTGCATTGAAAAATCAATAAACAAAATTTAATAAATACAATGCTAAAGAATGTCTTTATCTTTTTAAGCTTGCAAGTTTTCTAAATCTTTACAAAACCTTGTGAAAGTATTTCAATTTACAAGATTTTCAACAAACACTAATGTAAAAAAACAACAATATGAAAACAAAAATCCCACCACTATAAACAGAGACTAATAGTACATTGGATTTAAGTTAAGAATTTTATCATACATCTTAGATTAAGTTGAATTCATTTCATATGAATTTTTCTACTCAATTCATAAGAAAAATGGATAATAAAGATAAGGGAATTTTTTTAAGAGTTCGAGGGTAAAAGTACAAAGATGTGTCACACTTTTGGCAACTTATTTGATGCATATTATTGAGTCGTTTTATGACAGATATCTATTATTGACAATGTGTTTGATAATAATTGCGCAAAGTGTTTAGGTATACATTGTCGGATCACCCTCTCAAGTTTCACAGAGCCTAAAGAGTAGGAATATAAGTCTTGAAACCTCTATTCGTTTGTTGGCTAATCCCTTTAGAAGTGTTGATAATTGGAAAATGAAAAATCCATAGGTATTTTCTAGAGATTAGTTTGGTTCTTAAAAAATAACCATCAGGATTGGTTCATTTTTTGTGAGGGTTGGACTGTGTTATCTTGTTGTGGGTAAGGAGAAAGAGGGTGGTCATCTATTACTTTTTTCAAAGGTGGAGGTTGGATTTATTTGTTTTCTTCCATTTGAGATTGACGAGCAAGGAGACGACGACAACACCTGCACTTCCTAGAACCACAGTTTTGTTTTATTTTATTTTGAAGTTCTTGAGTTGTAAGAGTAGGTTGATCCACTATAGGTTCCTTTTCTTCGTGAAGGGGGAGAATGGAAGAAACCAAACAAGATGGGTCAATCACTTTCTCTTTAGCTTTATACACTTGTTTAATGTGAGGAGGCATGATAGGGTTGATTTCATTTTTTCTTTGTCATTTAAACGATGGAGGGAAGTTTCTATGGTAAGTTGCTCAAGAGATTGTATTGTTTGTTCAATGTTGGAATCAGGCCGAAGCATGGTTTCATCTAGGATAGGAGGAGTGGAAGCAGACGGAGACATGTTACTAAGAGACAACTTGGCTATTCATTTGGCTTCAAAATTTTGATAGGTAATTAAAAGAAATCCTTTTGAAGGGTGATGGGTTCTATAGGTTTAGGCCAAAAGGCTTCTAAGGTAAAATTACATTTGGAGGATAACGGATTATAGCCACTATGGTGTATGGTAAATATTTCATTTCCATGTGGAAACTTCAAACATTTTTGAACAACTAAGGGGAACAACCAAGGGGACTGATTTCATCATGCAGAGCTAAGGATGACCCAACTATAGATGAAATTGGTCTGATTATGGAATGATAGAAAATGTTACATCCAAAGTTTTAGGTCCTACTTGTAATGGGAGTATGATTGATCTAGTCATAGGGTATGAAAAACCAATATGTGTCTTAATCCATTCAGTTAGTTTATTAAAGGAATCTTGACACAACTCATGTAATACTAAAAAATATTCTATGATCACATTCTCGCCACAAGTGGGATCTATTAATATCCCATTGGTGGGATTATCATAGATTTGATCAGCTATGTAAAGGGACCCATCAAGAAGTTTTTTAATTTTATCTTTAGAAGAAAAAGTGACATGAAGATTTTTGTTTATTGGGCCCTTACAAGGGATAATGTCTATTGGACCCACAATTTCATCCATAAGAGTAATATTTGGAGCTATATCATGTTGTTCATTATTTGTATCAATGTTCATGACTTGAGGGTTTGAAGGTTCACTAGCCTTGATAAATGAAAAATTATGTTTAGGAATTGGGGTTGGTAGAGATTTGTAAATTCTAGCTAGGGTGTGCAACAAACTTATTGCCTTGATCATTAACACCTACAATGGAAAAACAACCAGAATTAATGAGGTCTTGAACTAAGTGTTTGAGATTCTTACATTGTTTGGTGTCATGTCAATTTTGGCAATGAAAATGAAAATATGAATTAGGTTTAAATGTGGGTGGTAAAGGCTTCGTGGTATCGAGTGGTTTAATGGTAGGAACAGTGATCATTTGTTTGTGGAGAAATTGGTTCATTGTATTATGGAGGGTATTGGGTAAGGGAGTAAATTGTCTCTTCGGGTCCCCATAGGTATAAGAAAGCATTGATTTAATAGCTGCCACTTGACTCTGAATAGGTTGGGTTGGTTGTGGAGAAGGGAGGTTAAACTATAAAAAGCTTATTTTTGGTTTTCTAAAGTTTTGCATGTTGTTTTGGTTGTTTTGCTGATACTTCTCAACTTGGTTAGAAGTGGACTTTGAAACACGACTAGAAACCAAGTTATGATAATCATAAAGGATTGTGCATAAATTCTTGAATGAAGGGAATTTCATCATAGTTAACTTATGCTAAAGGTAAACATCTTTTGGAGATGTGAATCAGGGATCTTGACATCAATTTGAGCATACAATGACTAATACCGTGAAATGAAATCAATTACCTTTTCATTAGCATTTTTTCTACATCACATTAAATTAGTCATTGTCCTTTTAGGAGTCATATGGACTTGGAAATGACTTATAAAGGCATCCAAAAGTTCATTGAATAATCAGATTGAATGATTGGGTAAGTTTGAAAACCACTCCAATGCAGTGTCCTTCAAGGTTCTTGGAAAAAGTTTTGTTAACAACTTATCATTGAGGAAAATGTCACAACACAAGGTTTTATAAGCATTGGCATGATTAGTAGGGTCTCCTTTACCTCTATATTTCTCAAACCTAGGAATTTCAATTCCTTGTGGCATCTGTGTATGTAAGATCTCTAAGGATAATGGACTACTATGAACATGATTTGTGGGTGGAGCATTTTGACTTTGTCTAATGGTGGAGATTTTTTGTTGCATGGATGAAATTGGTTTAAAGAGTTTTGCAATGATGGGATTGGTGTAAGTGGTATGAGGTGGAAGTGAAAATGGTGATGGAGTGTATGTAATCTTAGGGGAAGTGCAAGGGACACTAAGAGGGGTGAAGGTGGAAGAAGGAATATGCAATGCCACAAAAGAACTAGGAATGCTAGTTCGAATTGTGAAAGGAGCCACATGAATAACCTGTTATGTAGTTGTTGTAACCTAAGGAGTGGTATAAGTTGTTATGGATACTATGGTTGAAGGAGGAGGATTGTGAGGTCCTCCTTAACTCACAACAATGTTTGTTGATTAGGATGTGGAAGGAGCATGTTTATTGTATATCTCAGGAATTTGCTTCATAACTTGCAAGTCATCATCACTTTCAATCAAATGATGAAGGTTTTCTATTGCATGTGTTTCAGTGGTGGAATTTTTTTTAAGGGATAAATCTTGTTGTAAATGTGCAAAATCCTCATGAATACTAATGACTTTTTCTTGTGGAATGGAATTATTTTGTGTGTCAACATTCATTGGATGGAAAGGTGAAGGAATAGTAGTGGTATTGTCCATTCCTAATACACCATTTCCCATACTAGGATTAGGAGCTCTTGAGATCCCAAGGTCCACAAAGAAAGTGCTATCATGGGAAGCCACAAGTCTAGAAATTCATCTCACTAGAGTATTATCAATGGGGCACCAAGCACTCATATAATTACCACAAAAGATAAACCCCACTCAAAATTCTAGGCAATTCACTCAAATTAAGATGTGTATGATGTGATTAAGGCTAAATGGAATGATCTAGGTGCAATTAAATGAACAAATTGACTGATTATGAATGCAAAACCTAAGAATTATGCAATGTTGTAAAAGACAATGTGATATGCAAACATGAATCAAAGTATGAACATATGCAAAAAAGAAAAGAAGAAGGATAAATCAAAGTGCACCTGGATAGAGAATGGAGAATATTGAGTGTCCTGAATGCTATTATAGATCACTAAAAATCACTACTGGGATTCATTCACCATTGATGGTGAATCAGTCATGCTTCTGATGAAAACTTCAAAGAATAGGTTTCTGACTGTTGGGATCCGAGATCTGACAAAATATGGATTTCTAGCCTTATGGTGGAACTCATTCACAACTGATGGTGAATCAATTCTCTCCCAAAATTCTGTGAAATCAGGGACCAATCCTATAGCACTAGATCTAAGGTTGTGTGCTTGTCAAGTTGACAGAGTCAAATCTACAAAAAATAGATAGAATGTCTTCGCTAAGCTTGACATAAGTTATAGTTGACTTGAAACACTTTTTTTACTTCTTGTGACCCACTTTCCAACGCCTAATTTCTTGTCAAATCTTCATACACAAGTTTGCAAACACACATGCAAAGGGGAAAAATGGTTAAGGGTTAGGTTATACAGAATTTCCTTGGTCAAATCCCACCTTGGTAATCAAACCCATAATGAAGAAATGGAATGGAAGAGAATGATAAACAAATAACATGTAAATGTTATCAACTTAACAAACCCTTATTGAATAAATCTGAAGATATAACAATGGCTACTCCAAAATAATTAATTAATGCTTGATTCAATGATGCAAAGTGCTTGAATACTTGAATGAATTAGTGAATAAGTGAACTTGATGAATGGGGATTAAAATGGATGCAAAAAATATTATTTATACACACTTGTGCCTTAGTAAACCAGAGATACCTCATCACATGCCGACATTAGGTATTTTTAAAAATAAAAACTTGAAAGAAAATTTGAAATATTTTGAATTTTGAGACAAGAGGGACTCACTCACCACCCATGGTGAATGGGTCCCACCTTGGACATGAAAGTGGGTTTCAAGAATTATCTTACATTTAATGTTATTTGTCGGGTTTGCATTCAAAAACACACTTAATTAAGCATTATAAGGGCATAAAGGGGTCAAATAAAGCATAAGAAAGGTGTAAATAGTGAAATTAAGCCTAGAAAAGCATGAAATCTTGTTCCAATACTTTACAACAATTCAAAATAGAACTTGATAAGTGATGAAAAGTTGATTTTTAGGTGAATTTTAATGAATATAGTTTAGAAAAGTGTAGAAATTTTTTGCAACACTTCACAACATCTTCAAAAGATTCCATTATTTGAATTCTAAGGACCTAATGTGAATGTTCAAGTGGCATTGGAACATTAAATCAACACAAAATGGACCAAGCATTGTGAAGAAATGCCTAAAATACCATGAAAATGACAAGCGGCCATTTTTTTATAGTACACTATCTCATCTTGCTAGCATAAGTGCATTTGGATCCCTCTCAGTTTGCATGGCTACTTTACTGTGATTTTGAAGCAAGTTCATGCCCTCTCTAAAGTGGGGGCTAACTGTACCATAGAAAAATGGATCTTCAGACATTTTCATGGTCATTTAGGTCTTTTTCCTGTGATGCTTGGCCTATTCTGCTTAGATTTAATGATGCAATGTGACCTATACATTCACATTAGGTCTTCGATATTCAAATTATTAAGAATTTATGATGTCTTTGAAGGTGTTGTGAAATTTTGTAACACATTTCTACACTTTTGAAGAATCTTCTTCTTATAATTCATCTAAATATTCATTTTTTATCCCTTGCCAAGTCTTATTTTAAAGTGTTGTAAAGTCTTGTGAAAAAATTTCATGCTTTTCTAGGCTTTTCATCACTAATTACATCTTTGTTTTGCTTTATTTTAACCCTTTATGCACTTATAGGCCTTAATTAAGTGTATTTTTGAATATAAACCCTACAAACATAATTAAATACTACTTAATCCTTGACACCCACTTGCTTGCCTTGAGTGGGACCTAGTCACCATGGGTGTCGAATGAGTCCCTCTTGGTATAAAATTATATAAAAAAACAAATTTCTTTTTGGTTTTTATTCATTAAGACCTTAGGTCAGCCTGTGATGTTGTATATTTGGGAAATTAGGGCATAAGTGTGTATAAATAAGTGTTTTTCAATCCATTTTAACCCCCATTCATCTTGTTCACTTAACCATCTCAGACACTCAAGCATTCAAGCATTTTGCATCATTTAGTCAAGCAATTATCAAGTATCTTGGAGCAGCCATTGGTAAATTTTCAGACTTTGACAACAAGGGTTTGGTGAGTTGGTAACACTTGCATGCTATTTCTTCATCATTAGTTTCTTATTTTATTTCATTTCTTTATCAAGGGTTTGATTACCAAAGCGGGATTTGACCAAGGAAAATCCCTATACTCTAACCCTTAACCATTTTCCCCCTATTTGCATGTGTGTTTTTTGGTCTTGTAGGAAGAATTTTCAAAGAGATTGGTGTTAAAAAGTGGTCAACAAGTCATCAAAGCTATTCATTTCAACAAAGACCTAATTCAAGCTTGGAGACATCATTCAACCCGTTCTCTACAGATTTGGATCCGTCAACCTGACAAGAAGGCAAGTACATATCTAGACCCACAAAGTTGACTTCAGAATCTGGAAATTTTTGTAGGTGGACTAATTGACCACTAGTGGAAAATGAGTCCAACTACTAGGCTAGAAACAATGATTTTTGCGGATTTTAGTTCCTCACATCCTGAAACTTGTTTCAACAGATTTTACCAAAACTTGGACTGATTTGTTATCTATGGAAAATGAGTCCTAGTGGCCATCAACAGTGATTTTTGAAGCAATACAAAACCTTCCAGCATCAACATTCTATATCCAGGTGCACTCCATTTAGTCTCATTAAGTTTTGTTTTCATTTGTGCACGTTTCTAATTCATTTGTACATATCACACTGTGATTTCAACCACTTCATATTTGTGCACGTTTCTAATTCAATTCTACATATCACACTGTGATTTCAACCACTTCATATTTCTTAGGTTTTGCATAAATAAACAATCAATTTTATTAGTTTTTTGCATTTATATTATTTCACTTAGACATATTTCCATCATACTTGCATTAATTTGAGTGAACCACCTAGATTTTGTGTAGGATCTATCTCTCTCCTTTAGGTGAAAAACCCTAATTGAGCAAGATAGTCATAGTATCCTAAACATTTAAAATATTTGGTTCACAAGGAAATTTAATTAATGTTTACAATTTTGAATAAAAGTTTCCCTTTCATAAAATGGGATTAATTAGGCTTTTAAATGCATAATTAGTCCAATTAAAGGCTTAATTAAGTCTAATTTAATTAAGGAACCTAGACGTAGTGTGGAAATATAAAGGAGTACATTTTTTGATACTACATGTAGCCCCCACTTTAGCGATAGGATGAACCCTATGCTAAACTCACACTAAGGTAGAAAAATAAGCGTCAAGAGGGGTGCAAATTTATGAATGTTAGTGATATAGGACGAAAAAGATGAAGAAGGTGACCAAGACCCCAAGGTCAAGATCCCATTGCAAACAGACATAAAAACAAAAGGGAGACACATGAATGCATGATATGAAGTAGCAAGACAAGATCCCATTGCAAACCAACATAAACAAAAAAGGGAGACACATGAATGCATGATATGAAGCAACAAGACAAGATACACAAACATATAATGCCAAATTGTTGTGAATAGAAAAGGGGGTTCATCAAGCCTCAATTGTTGGTCCAATAGATATGGATCAAGCCTTAGATATTTGTCTAAAAAAAATTCAAAAGTGGATACCTATTTTCCACTATACAAACGAAATGCACTAACATGGGTTAGTGAAATCTATTGTCCACTAGGTGAGCCTCAAAAAGTGGCTAATGAAAATTTGTGCTAGGTCTACATGCTCCCATTGTACTAACCATACCAAAGCTATACCTCATGTTAACTTTGATAAGGTGCCACAAAAATGATAACAAGGCTAGCAAGTTGTGTTATGCTAAGCACTCATGGGAAAGGCTCCAATGGAAAGCAAGTTGTGTTATACTTGATGGCCTTGATACATGCAATAGGATATTCAAGGGGTCTTTCTTATTTCACAAAAGTTCTCACCTTAGGAAACATCATGCTTAATTTCTCCAAGAGAAGACTAGTCAAGAATAAATTATTTTCAACTTAGGGAATGCAATCCATAATGTCACCACTGTAAGGAATGCCATATGCCAAGAAAGGTCACATTCTTAAGGAACATTAAACCCAATGTCACCACCAAGAAGATACATCTCATGAAGTAAGAAGACCATACTCTGAAGCAAATAATGAGCACAAATAGATATTCCCCTGCTTTAAAGAAATTGTTAAAAACTCTATTGTGAGCAATTACTTTAAAGTAGAACACAATAAATTCCAATACATGAGAGCTTTATTCAAAAATCCCTATGCCAAAAATATGTTTCCAAATAAAGCTATGTCATGAAAATGGGTTTCCCCCAAAATTTAATGCTAAAGCTAACATAGAAAGAAAAGTATGTCACATGCAAGCTAGCTTAAGGCATGTCGTCCACATTTGAAGCTTGCTATTATATATATGGAAGGTGCTCAACTAGCCAAAAGAGACAATGAAAAGTTCCATACTAGGACAAGGATAACTAACACCATTCCCCACAAGGGAAAAAGGTGAGATGAAAATGCATGATGATATGGTGCTCCTTGTAAAAAGGAAATATGATTGCATAAAGCCAAGTTTATACTCTCATGCATCATAGTGAATATGCTATGATACTACAACTACCACATGGAAAGGACCAACATATAATGTTATTCATTATTTAATGAGAAGGTAAAGTATCAATTGAATGAATATGCAATGAGATATTACCATAGGTAGTATCATTTATTTTAGGATGCAACAAGGTTAAATTTTCTTTAGAAGAATCTTTTCTAAGAGTGTTGATATTAAGTGAAGGATTTTTTGATGATTTTGTGAGTTTCTAATTTAATAGGAGACTAAATTCCTTCTCAATTTAATGAGGTGAATGTAGGAAACCATTTTCTCCACCAATAATGATAGGGAAAGTATCACCAAAGAGAGGGTAGTAGATCTAGTACGAAAAACCATGGTCATCAAAAATTTGAAAATACACATACACATTGTTTGCATTATGATTATTCAAATTTCAATGTTTTCTTAGAGACAATTGTGTACTATGTATGACTAAGTTTTTGGTAAAACAACATTATCATCATCTTATATGAATTACTCTTATTCTTGGATAAATGTATAGTGTACATTACTCTTTGATTAATAAGTTGTTCAATTGGAAAAGTAATGATGATTCAAAACTTGACTTATCCCATTCATTTAGAAGAATATTTTAATGTTTATGCAAAAAATTATATGTGAATCTTGTTATCATATTCAATTTGTTTAGTTTGAGTTTTTGACTATATAAATGAACCTACTTATTCTTGTAAATAACATATAAGCATATATATGCCTTTGAACACATGGAAATAGGGTGCTCCACCTTTTAGGAGATGGAACACAGTCAAGCAGACATATTCCACTCTTAGTTCATTAAAGGAAACCCTAGAGATCTCAACCTAATGGTCCAATGAGGAAAAGAGATTGCTACAAGGTCTCCTGAGGTGTGATTAAAAGGGGGTTCATCATTAAGAAAATGCTTAGAAAGAAAGATATGAAAGAAATATACTAGGACTCATAAAACTTAGAAAGAATCCACTGAAAACTGGTAAAATGAATATACTAGGACTCATATGCCCAAGTTGGCAATTTAGTTTTGTTATTAGGGTTTCACTAATATTTTGTAGCCTCTAGTGATCTTCTATAGCTTCTCCCCATCTGATCTTCGAGCCCAAAACTATGAATTCTGACTTGTAGGTGACTTCCCATGAAGATGATAGCTTCTTAACAACTTTGACAACTTTCTCCAATCTTTGAACTTTTTCCTCAAAGGATCTTCAAGTCTCAAAAAACCTAGATAAAACCCTTAATATAAAGTTGAAATCTTGTATGAAATGGATAGCATGAATGTAGATCTTTACACTTGATTGTTGATATGAGATAATGTCTTTGAATGCTTACTTGGGGTATGTGCATAATCATGATGGAAAAATAGACCCTTAAGTGGTGATGAAAATTCAGAAAAATCATAGTTAGGGAACTTGACATAAAAATTTGAATAATTTATCTATATTATTTCAAAAATATGAAAGAATATAATCTGTAGCAAACTGAATGTAGTTTCTAAACTAGTATGTTTATTTTTAAAAAGATCTATTTGGTGAAAATTTGAAATTTCAATGCAGTAGCACTTAAATTTCAGAGGAAAAATAAAGTAGGTGTCTGTCTCACCATCCTAACCACAATAAAATGATAATATTTTTTTATAATATTTTAGATATGGGTATGTGCAGGAGCATCATGGAAAAAATAGGCCCTTAAGTGGCAAAAAATTTAGAAAAATCAGAGTTAGGCAACTTGACGTAAAAATTTGAAGAACTTATCTTTATTATTTCAAAAATATTGAAGAATAGAATCTATAGAAAATTGAATGTGGTTTCTAAACTACTCGGTTTGTTTAAAAAAATAAATCTATTTGGTGAAAATTTGAAATTTCAATGCAGTGGTACTTAAATTTCAAGGAAAAAAAAGAAGTAGGTGTTTGTCTGACCACCCTAACCACAATAAAATGATAATATTTTTTTATAATATTTTAGATATAAGTAGAGGACTCGTGCCCCGATGTGATGCATATTTTTTTGTAATTTTTTCCAAGTAAATAATTAATTATGAATTTTTTATTACAAATTTTAAGAAATATTAAAAATTGTATGTCTCACAACCTTAACTTGGTCAAAACTTTATGAAATTCAATTTTTTCTTTTTTTAATCCTATATTATGTGAAGCATAAAATGTGACACATGTTTGGATTCAAAAAAGTGATACCATTTGAAAGTTATAGATGTTTTTTCAATCAGTCTATCAATCAAGATTTTAGTTGTAATTTGAATAGAAAATGAATAATAATTACTTATTAAATTCAAGGTAAAGCATAATTTATATCAATGGAAAGCTATGAATCTCCTTTAAAAACCCTTTTCATTTCATCAATTTTGGGTAAAAAAATACTCGTTAGCCACATACCGATCATATTGCCACTTTTTCGCCTATCATGATACTGCAGATACCCATATAAGTAGAGGACTCATGTTCTGATGTGATACATATTTTTTGGTAATTTTTTCTCCAAGTAAATAGTTAATTATTATTTTTTTATTACAACTTTCAAAAAAATGTAAAAACTCATATGTCTAACCACCTTAACTTTGTCAAAACTTCATAAAATTCATTTTTTTTAATCCTATAGCATGTGAAGCATACAATGTGATGCATGTTTCAGATTCAAAAAATGTGATACCATTTGAAAGTTATAGATATTTTTCAATCAGCGTATCAATTAGGCCTTTAGTCGTATTTCAAATAGAAAATTAATAATAATTATTTATTAAATTCAAAGTAAAGCATAATTTATATTGGTGGAAATTCGAGAATCTCCTTTAAAAACCCAAGTTTCGTTTCTTCAATTTCGGGTAAAAAAAACATTGTTAGCCACATACCCTACACATACCCATGATATCGCCACTTTTTGTCCCATCATGATCTTGCACATACCCCTTGAATCATGAAAACCTACATCACAAATGGTAGCTAAAAAACACACATGATGCATGATGACTTTGACATGATGCTTGATTCTTGAATATAACTCCAAAATGCTTGATAATCACCTCTTGAATGCTCTTGATCTCATAAATTGTTATAAGAATGCTCTCTTGAAAATATTAGATGACTAGAAAACTTTCTAGGAGAAATTATGTGAGATAACCTTCTATTTATACTATTTTATGCTAAATTTCCTAAAATTACAACAGTACAAGCTAACATTAGATCTGAGAGAATAAATCCCACCAAGAATTTAATTTGAAATAGGTCTAAGCTAAAGCGAGACTCAAACACTAGTTGGGGCATATGAGTTTGAGTAGCCTAATCTTGGGACACAAATTTGAAGAAATGTTATGTTCTATGCAATATTCAAGATCGTCCCTCGAAACCTAGGTGGGACGCATATGCCCAAGGTGGTGTATGAATTATTATTGGCCATTTGTTAAGCTTCAGGATTATCCTCTGAGAAATGAATTAAATAATTCATGTAGATCATGCAAAATAGAACCAAATAAGGCATATAGAAGCCCAATTTTAGCAGGAAGGGACAAAACAAGTGTGAAAATGTAAAGGGATAGATTTTTCTACTATACATTTATCCCCCACTTTAGTGAGAAGAGCAACTGGCTTCCAACTCACACTAAAGTAGACAAAATCACATCAAGAGGGGTCCAAGTGTGCCAATGCTAGTGAGATAGGAAGACAATGATCAAGAGGGTTGCACAAGACCCCAGGATCAAGATCCTATGGAAAACCAACATAGGCACAAAAGAACACACATGTGAATAATATAAGGAGAAACAACAAGGTGCAAGCATACACTACCAAATCTATTTTTTTTGTCCAAAAACATTTAAAGGTGGAATGCAATGTCCACTATGCAAACAAAACACACACTCACAAGGGCTAGTGGAACCTTAGTCATTCGCTAGGTGAACCCTCAGAGAAGTGAGACACATAGGCACATGGTTGGTATGTGCTCACACACACAAGTAATTGGCTATGGAAAGTCACATGTTTCCCAATGAAGCTACATCATGAAAATGGGTCACACCAACAATGAAATCACAAAATAACACAAGGGATCCATAGATTCAAGGTTATTATTCCTTTGCCACAATGTTTTTAAATAGCTCAGAACTATCATCATTCTCAAAGTTCTCATGGAACAAGATAAATGACACAAAGAGAGTGAAAATAAAGAAAAGCTTTCAGGTCAACATGGAAGAGACCTGAATTTCTCGACTCCTTGCGTCATACCCAAAATGAAAACTCAAGAAAAAGAATAAAATAAATGAAAATATTTTGGGTCAACGTGGAAGAGACCTATATTTCATGACATCTTGCATCATACCCAAAAGGAAAACAAAAGAAAAATAATATAATAAAGGAAAATATTTTGAGTCAACATGGAAGAGACCTAAATGTCTTGACGTCTTTCATCATACCCAAAAGGAAAAAAAAGACAAATAGATAGAAATGAAATATTAAAATTTATATTTACTTATTTTTGCAATTATTTCATTTAATACACGTCAACCATAATAAAACTTTGGAAATACATGTTTGATTTTGTAGTTGTGCCATGCTATTGGTCAATTTTTTCTTTCTTTTCAATTAGTTAAAATTTTAAAAGGTAGGAGAGAAAAAAAAGTGACCAATATTAGTTCAAGAAAAAATAACAAGAAAATTTTGATAAATGCAACATTAGAGAGTGCCTTTAATTTTTGATTCCACATGATTTTTGAAATGAAATATTTGTAAATATTAAACATTAGCAATTTTTGAAAATATTTTCATTGTTCAATGAATGCTAATATGACCATTGCAATTATTGTAGTTTAACTGTCACATTATTTGAGGTATTCTTTTGAGTAGTTAACCTACATCAAATAAATACTTTAAATTTTGCATACATATTCACAAGGGCATGTATAATCATATGTGATATAATCTAGTTTTGATTATTCTTTGAGCTTTCGCATTGTTATATACAACCAATTCTACAAAGAATAATTTGACACTATTATTGCATCCTCTCTTTTTTTAAGAATTTGTCAATAGTTTTCATTCCTTGTGTCTGCTTTTACATTTAAAGGATAACTTGTGATCCTAAGAATATGCCACACCCCACTCCATTTAATCAAATTCCATAAACTAAGTTAGCAAAAAAAACATTAGAATTTGGATTAAACTTTAATAAAACTTTGAAAATATATGTTTGATATTGTAATTACGTCATTCCATTATTTTATTTTTTTATTTTTTTATTTTCAAGTTATTGAAATTTGAAAACGTCCAATTGCATTGAAAAATCAATAAACAAAATTTAATAAATACAACCCTAGAGAATTTATTTATCTTTTTAAACCTGCGAATTTTCTAAATCTTTACAAAACTTTGTGAAAGTATTTCAATTTACACGATTTTCAACAAACACTAATATAAGAAAACAAGAATACGAAAACATAAACCCCGCCCCTATAAACAGAGACTAACAGTACATTGGATTTAAGTTCAGAATTTTATCATTGATGTTAGATTAAGTTGAATTCATTTCATATGATTTTTTCTAGTCTATTCATAATAAAGATGAGGGAATAAATTATCTGTTTCTGTTCGACAACCGTTCCCCGCATGATCTTTTCTCTATCACTCGAAAGAACTAATTCCAATCTAAAGTTAAAGTTTTATTCCATTCCCTTCCACTATACAGCTTTAAGAAAGCTAGTATTCCTTTTCTTGACTCTATATAAGCACCACCAAACCTCAAACTACAAACACAACACACTCACTCATTTGCATTGTTCATTGCTTTGTGCATCTTATTTTCTAAGCTATAACCAACTATGGCATCCTGCCAGCAACAGAAGCTCGCTCCCCAGGAGCAGAACGTGACGGTCTGCTGTAAGGCTTATCATAATAAGTATATGGATATTAAAGATGGTGTGGTAAAGCTTGTTGACCCACCTCAGGTATATATACATTGTCTATACCACAACTGTGGTTTAAATGAATTTATGTTTATAAGTTGATATGTATTTAAAAGTTTTACTTTGTCTGTGCTTGTGTGAGTGATAGTTGTCCTTGTGGATCACTTTTAATATGCATGTATTGTGTATAGGTAGGTTATATCAATTGGGACAAAATTACATTTGAAGGTAAGACAGCGAGCAGCCCTGTTCCATTCTTTCTCCTGGTGACAAGGTAAATACACAATTTTTTCTTCTGAGAAATTGTCTTTCAAAGACAATCATTGTTGTCAGTGTTATGAATCAACCCTATAGATTTTTGTTTTCCTGGTACATATATGAATTTAGAAGATTTTTATTAATTTTTAAGTAAATTCGGGGGCATAGTACTACCAAAAAAACCTCTCGGTTGTTTTGGTCTAAAATATTCTTCAGTTATAGAACAATATTTATGTCTAACATGACTTTTGATGATAAAGTGTGGTTGTTTGCCGGCAGCTTGTTTTGCTCGACTATAAGTATGACCCTTTCGTTGAACCTGAGCGGCGTATGCGCTGGAATCATGCTCAAATCAAGGATGTGCTGGAGTTTACGCCCATATGTGCTGCAATAAGCATTCCTCCTGAGAAGATCTTTAATTTGGATGTAGACGAAAGCACTCTGGAAGTTGTTCTGCAGACGCCGAAAGTCAAGGAAAGCCAGCTCTGGAAGATCTCTCAAGTCCCTCCTGTTATATGAAGTATACATATACATATATATAGATATATATATATATATATATATATATACATATTTGCTATAAGTATGTTGTCTTGATATATACTTAATCTGTAACTTAAAGTGTGGAGATCAGGAGTACATGCGGTTTGCATGGGTCTATCTGATCTTATAAATAAAGTAGTTTTATAGCTTATAGTACATGGTTTTTATTTCTTTGTTACTATTTGTGGCTAGCTTTCCATTTTAGGTAGAAATTAAACATTTTCATTGATATTACGATTTTATGTGATTAACTAAAACTTGTATCAAAGGATATTCTATTAAGATAAGGAATGTTTTTTTCTAATTTACTTTTAGAAATAATAAAATAATATTTGAAAAAAATTAAACTTAACAAATTAATATTTTTAATATAAAATTAATTATTTTTAAAGTTGAGTTCTTAACTAGAAATTTATATTGGAAGGTTTGATTCTTACATTTTTTTTTCATAATCTTTAGACTGTTATTTTGATTGTGCATTTTAGTTTTGGACTTGAAAACATAAATTGTGATCAATTATGATATGTTGGTTTATCATTATAGTAAATAGATGCATATTGTGAAATGATGAAATTACACATTTGGTGTCATAGAAATGAAAATGCCATATTATACTCATTTTTTTTCAAATAAATTATACAGATATGTGTCTACTTTAATAGCAACTAAATGCCTTCTCGATTTAATGAGGTGAGTGTAGGAAAATGTTTTCCCCTCCAAGGATCACATAGAAAGTATCACCAAAGAGAAGGTAGTAGATCTAGTAGGAAAAATAATGGTCATCAAAAATTTGAAAATATGCACAAACAAACATACACATTGTCTACATTATGATTGTTCAAATTTGAATGTTTTCCTAGAGATAATTGTGTACTATATATGACTATGTTTTTGGTAAAACAACATTATTATCATGTTGCATAAACTACTCTTCTTCCGAGGTAAATGTCTAATGTGTTACTCTTTGATTAATCATTTGTTGAGTTAGAAAATTAATGATTGAAAACTTGGCTTATCCTATTCATTTAGAAGAATATTTGAATGTTGAT
This sequence comes from Sequoia sempervirens, assembly GCA_007258455.2. Taxonomy (NCBI): domain Eukaryota; kingdom Viridiplantae; phylum Streptophyta; class Pinopsida; order Cupressales; family Cupressaceae; genus Sequoia; species Sequoia sempervirens. The sequence continues at coordinate 4,514 of VDFB02314925.1, read as the reverse complement.
GCAAAAGTGTATATGTGAATCATGTTATCATATTCAATTATATTAGTTTGATTTTTTGACTATATAAAGGAACATGATTGTTCTTATAAATAACATATAAGCATATGTAGGTATGTATGCATAAATATAAGTACATATACATATACAAACATCAATTTACACAAAGGTATGTGAATATTTCAATTGCCTCAAACTGTGAGAACATATATATAAATCCAAATTCTTTGTTTAAAATTTTGTGACTACTGAATGTATATAAATATACACATATTTACATAAGTATTAAGATTGATACATACAAACATGCATTCATAAATACATGCATGCATACATGAATGCATACATGCATACATACATATATACATATATATCGATTATATGGATATATATAGTAACATTTTTAATGCTTCATTAAAGCCCATGCAATAATATACCATATGTGGATATCACAAATGTGAGCTTTTGTTTTCCCTAGGTTTCACTACTGGAAAGTCAAAAATTAATATCTGATCTAAGTTCTCATATCTTGACGACAATGTCTTTGACAACTTTGCAAAATTACACTTTTGCTCAATCTTCAATCCTTCTTCACCTAGAAATTTGCAAACACAAAGAGAGGGAAAATTAATTTTTTGGTGAATCCCCTACCTTGGTCAAACCCTATTTTGGTAATTAAATGTTGAAATGAAATGAAATATGAATGGAAGGAATGATGAATAAACAATGCTATGTTACAACTCACTAAAACTTTTAATGGAGATCCTGGAAGAACTAAAATTTAAAAAATCTCTCCAAGGTCTTTATCTTGCATTAAATGTCTTAATTGGATGTTGATCTTGATTCTTAAAACTTGACTTGAATGCTTGAAACCTACATCATAATGTTAGCTCCAAACAATGCATACACACATATAAATCTTGACATCGTGAAAGGATATTGAATGTTGTTGTAGATGATTGATAAATCTGCTCTTCAATGCTCTTGACAATAATATTTTCTCATATGGAAGTTATCCTCTTGCTAGATGTTTTGAATTGACAAAATAACTATGCTTCTATAGGTATTTTTCAAATTTTCCGACAATTAAAATTTAAAAGCCAACAATTGCAAATTGAATTTGAATCATTAGAATGGCACTAAAAATATATTAAAAAATAGGCTCATAAATTAAGGGGGGGCCGTTCACGCTTGGGAGAATGGGTCCTAGGCCCCAAACCTAGGACACACCAATTTCAAGGTGTATTGTAGAAAAATGGATCTTTGGACATTTTCATGGTCATTTAGGTCCTTTTCCTATGATGCTTGGCATATTTTGCTTAGATTTAGTGATGCAATGTGACTTATGCATTCACATTAGGTCTTGGATATTCAAATTATTAAGACTTTATGATGTCTTATGAAGGTGTTATGAAGTGTTGTAACACATTTCTACACTTTTCTAGACTCTTCTTCTTATAATTCATCTAAATATTCCCTTTTTATCCCTTACGAAGTCTTATGTTAAAGTGTTGTAAAGTCTTGTAACAAACTTTCATGCTTTTCTAGGCTTGTCATCACTAATTACACCATTCTTATACTTTATTTGGCCCCTTTTTGCACTTATAGGCCTAAATTAAGTGTATTTTTGAATATAAACCTGACAAACAACATTAAATACAAATTAATCCCTGAAAACCACTTGCTTTCCTTGAGTTGGATCCATTCAACATGGGAGGCGAATGAGTCCCTCTTGGCACAAAATTCAAAACAAATTCAAATTTATTTCAAGTTCTTATTCATTAAGACCTTTAGGTTGGGCTGTGATGTATTTTTGGGAAATTAGCACACAAGTGTGTATAAATAAGTGCTTTTCTATCCATTTTAACCCCGATTCATATTTTTCACTTAATCATCACATACACTCAAGCAATTATCAAGCATCTTGGAACAACCATTGATAAATCTTTAGATTTTGACAACAAGGGTTTGGTGAGTTGGTACAACACTTGCATGTTTTTTTTTCATCATTCCTTTTTTATTTCATTTCATTTATTTATCAAGGGTTTGATTACTAAAGTGGGATTTAACCAAGGAAAATCCCTATACTCTAACCCTTAACCATTTTCCCCCTCTTTGCATGTGTGTTTGCAGGTCTTGTAGGTAGATTTGTCAAAGAGATAGGTGTTGAAAAGTGGTCAACAATTCATCAAAGCTATTCAAGTCAACAAAGACCTAATTCTAGCTTGGAGACATCATTCAGCCTATTTTCTATAGATTGGATCTATTAACCCAATAAGAAGACAAGTACAGATCTGGACCCTTAGAGTTGACTTAAAAATTTATAGATTTTTGTACATGGACTGATTTGCCACCAGTGGTGAATGAGTCCCACTACTGATCCAAGTGGATACTTGCCATCAAAAATTGAAGTGTTAAATATGTACCAAATTTCATCACCATGTCAAAGAACTTGTCAAGAGCTTTCCAATACATTTTGAACGGACCAAATATGAGTCTGTACGTGAAAGTTATGGTTGGTCAAAGTTGAGGGTTGACCATGATGATGTGGCAGGAATGATGACGTGGAAAAAATGATGACATGACTATTTAAAATAAAATTTAAAAGCTTAATTCCCTTATATTTAACTTATTAAACCTTTTAAGTTTTAAAATCCCATACTACGAGATTTTGAAGAGGATTTTTAAAGATTTTTAAGGATCTTAAAAGAGTTTTAGAGGATTTTAAAATATTTTAAGGGATTTGAATGAGAATTTTAAGGGCATAAAATATCAAAAAAGATTTTCATAAAAGATATTTTAAAACAAAAATCAAAGTTAACCCCCAAACTTCAAACAAATTTAATCCCTTATGATTTTTATAGCCCTAAATTATGAGGGTCATGAATATATGAGAGATAGTTTGGTTTTATTATAGTTTGTAAAACTAATATTAAAACTAATCAACCTCTAAATGGATTTCATATGAGAAAATACAAAAAGAAATAAACAATATGAAACTTAAATGAATGGTAAAAAGGGAAATTTGTTGTAAGGGGGTTATTTTATTAAATATGGTGGTTTAACACAATATGGGAAAATTATGTATAAAAGGAGGGTTATAGGCTTTAATTTATCAATCAGGTGATGTGAAGGAGAGTGCAAGTGTATGCATTCAAAATTCAGTTTATGGTTTGTGAGAATCATTCTAGGAAGTGAAGAATGGTGAGAGAGATTTTTTGAGAAATGAGAGCTAGGACCTGATGGTGAATTGTCTTCTTTGTACATTTGGAGCTTGAAGTCAAGCTTGTTGTACTTGTGAGGGAGGAATTTGTAATTCATTATTGTTTGAGAGCTATGAGGAGAGTTGTAATAGTTGGAGCCTTGTAATTGTTTTTGGAGCATAATCAATGATCAATCATTATGTTGGAGATGACCTAGAGACGTAGCCATCTTGGCGAACTCCATTATCAACCTGTGTTGTCTTCTCTCTCTCTCTCTCTTTTCTCTCTTATGTCAATCTCTTTACTTTAATTTGGTTATGTTTATTTAAGTAGTTTAATCATGGTTAAAGTTATTATTCATGTGCAACAGTCTTATATCCTAACTTTAGATCAAGTGGTATCGGAGCTTTCTTATGACTAGTATTTGTAGAGGTGAATGATAACATGATCCAAGAGCTAGCGAGGTGAAGGCATGCTTGCAGAATACAATCCTGAGATCGGTAAAATAAGACCTTTTCCAAGGATGGTAGGATCAGAAGTTGGCAAAAGTTCAGAGCTTGATGAGAAGAGTTTTCAAAAAGCTTTTCTTGAAATGAATGCAATGGTAGAAGTTCTTTTTTAGGAAAGGCATGAAAAGTAGGAACAAAATAAACACAAAAAAGGAGATTCTATGAAGTGAGAAATACATGAAGATTAGAAAGAAGAAGGGAAAAGACTAGGAGGTGGTGATGAGCCACCAAAAACTCCTTTGTCCTCTCCTTTTTCTATTGATTCTACTTCTTTTATTCCTTTCAAGGGTCCACATAAGCCTAGAATTAAATTAGATGTAAAATTTTATCTACCTAAGTATTGTGGAAAATTGAATGCTAAGAAATTAGATGACCGGGTTCAACAAGTAGAAGCCTATTGTAGAGTTCAAAATCTGTTTAATGATGCTTCTAGGATCTAGTTAGCTACTCTTCGGTTGGGAGGAACAACTATCACTTGGTGGGAGCATAGAACTTGGGCAGAAATTTCACAACATGGTAGAGTCAGTTTAACTTGGGAAAAAATTGTTAATGCTCTTAAGAAGCAATTTTATCCCCTAGGCCATATGCAATAGTTAATGATGGAATAGAAAGTGTTTAGGAAATGGAAAGGTCAAACTATCCAATATTACACCCATGAATTCACGAAAAGGGCTATTACATTGAATGTTCCATTGTACACATAGGATACCTTGCTTAAGTACATAGGTGGTCTTCACTCTTATCTAAGACATTCCATTTTGGTTTTGAATCCTAGTAATCTAGATGAAGTTTGTGTACAAGCTAC
>VDFB02314923.1:0-24755 GCA_007258455.2 Sequoia sempervirens | reverse complement strand
GACATAATGAAAGGAATCATTATTACAAATGAAGCAATACAATCACTAAAAAACATGAGGCAAAAATTAATGACATTGAAGCTCAATATAAGCAAAGCTTACAATAAGGTAAGTTGGCATTTCTTAATGCAAATCATGAGGAAATTTGTATTTGGCAAACAATGGCTAGAGTGGATATATAGATGCATCTCAACTATGCAATTTTTTGTCTTGATAAATGACTCTCCATGGAATTTCTTTGAGAGCTTAGGAGGATTACGATAGGGGGACCCGTTGTCCTCATTCTTGTCTATTATAATGGTTAAAGCCTTGAGAAAATTGATTATGCACAAACATGTAGTTGGAGTATAGAGGGGAATCAATGTTGTAAAGAATTTTAAGAGATTCATGTACCAATAATTCATAGAGGATACTATCTTATATGGGGATTCCATTGTGGAAGAGGAAAACACAATAAAAGATATGCTCAACCTCTACTTTGTTGTCTTAGGAAAATTAATAAATGTGGACAAATCAACGGTTTTCCTCTTCAACACAAGAAAAAAAAGCAACATAGGTTAGCGAGGATATTGGGATTCAGCATAGGGAAAATCCCAATCAAATACCTCGAGGTCCCACTTTTTAGTGGGGAAGGAAGAACAAACCTATGGAACAATATGATGGATGCATCCAAGAAAAATCACAAATATGGAAATGGGGATGGATCACACTCTTGAGAAGGATTTTAATGATCAAATTAGTCCTTATTGCAATTCCAATTTACAATATGCCATGTATACACTTAACCAAGAAAGTGGAACAAAATCTTAATGGAATTATGAAAAGGTTCATGTGGGAAGGATCAAATGAGACTAAGCACATACCACTCATCAACTGGTACATGGTGAGGAAAGACAAGACATGTGGTGGTACAGGAATAAGGGACTCAGATGCACAAAATAAATCTTTGGGAGCTAAAATAGTATGAAAAATGCACTCAAACCTAGAGTAATTATGGTGCAAAATACTCCAAAGAAAGTACTTGGATTCAGAGGACCCAAATAGAAAATTAACAATAGAAAACAGAGTTCCTCGCTCTCACATATGGAAGTCTATATGGGAATGTTGACTGTTGATTATAGACCATTTAACCTAGAAAATCAATGATGGACTAACTGCAAAGATGTGCATTAATGATGAGCACACAATTATATTGAGAGGGGGTGAATTGGTATAATACAAGTTTTTAGCAATTTAAACTTAATCAATCATAACAATAATAACCATGCAATATCTTGAAAATTAAGAACACAAAAACACTATGTGGAAACCCTTATAGGAGAAAACCATGACAAAATGTTGCTTTTATATAATTCTCTTTTACAAACTTCTTTCTACAAATTTGTAGGCACCAACCTACTAGATGCACCAACCTCCAAAGTAGAAAAAGAATTTCCCCTTCTTTAATTTCTTTTTCAAGAAATGATATACATATAATATCTTCACAAAATCTTCACAACCCTTCTCTTATTCTTCTTAAATTTTATGCTTCTTCAATGGATGATAAACTCTTATAATGAATGACAAACTCTTTCTATTCCTTCATAAAGATCTTCTCGATGATGATATATTTTTTACAAATTCAATGCAATTATTCTCAAATATCTTCCTTCTTAAATTTACATATACCTCTACATGCATCTCCTTAAAATTTACATATACTTCTCTTTACCAATCTACCATAAATTTTTCTTTCAAAATTACATGATCTTCTCTCCATCAATTTGTCATAAATCTATCATAAAATTGATTACAATATCCTCATACAATCTTCATTATAAATGATGTTTCATTATCCACTTATACTCCTTCAAATTTGTATGTTCTTCCTCTTTTAAATCTACCTATTCCTCCTTTCAAACATTGTTCATAATATATTCATATATCTACTGTAATTGATCTTCTCTATATTGTAAATGACCATGCCTTAAATTTGTTAGTGATTGTATGATTTTATATTTACTACTCACACACCTTCTCCACAATATTTTATTCCTTTTTATATCTTCTCTATTAAAAAAGGAATCCTTTCATAATGGATGCATTCATTGTTTCCTTATAGATTTTTTAATCATTCAAACTAATCGTTGCTTTACTTTAATCATTGTCCTTTTGTGATTAGAATCTCACATTTTCAAATGTTTAATTTCTAGCTTTTTTAACTAATATAATTGTACTTTAAAGACTTTTTTGTCATTTCTTTATGAGACTGTTGCCTTCTAAAACTTCTCCTTTTTTGTCTTATTTAATTTTTTCCTTATATGACTTTATCTTATTCTCAATCTTCTATGCCTCTTAAATATTATAATCTCTGCCATATTAAATTTCCTACCTTTTATTAAATCATTAGTTATACATCTTGGGAATTTCACTTTATAAATATATACGATTGTCTTTGTCTTGGTTTGATCAAATCTAAATTAAATATTTATTTTATTTCAATGCTAACCTTATATATATTACTTGGCCTTTGTAAATAATCATGAATTCAGCCAACATAGGAACTTTGTGTTGTATATGATGAAGGCATTGATATGAACAGGTCAACTAGCATTGACAAGGAGTTTAAGCACTACCAATTGTTGATATCTTCACACATCTTAATAAAGGTGTTTAATAGGATACATTTCATAGTCTTAGGCATCATTAATGGTGGTTTAATATAGATTTTATCCCCTTTAGTATAGCATGCTTGAGTAACAATTAGTGACCTTTGGCCAAACTGTTTGACATCCATGATTCCATCTAACTATCTCATCTGTTCACTATGCCATCAATGAAAAATTCCAACAATCTCTTATACGCCTTTGACATTAATGACAATATTTCCAATAGTTGATTCTTTTCATGGAATGACTACCTATCAGTGATCAAAATGGAGGAATTAAGAGATTGTAAAGCACTCATGGAGGAATGGAGAGAAAGGAAGGTCACAAAACATCTAAAAAGAGTAGATACAAATTGGATCAAGATAGGAATGGAAAGAAATATAATACTTGAGTTTGAATGCACAAACCAAGACAACACTCATGTGAGAACTAAATAGGAAAATGATAGCATTGAATCCTTACCCATATAAAATTAAACAGTGTAGAGAAGAAACTAGGAATTACATGGTTAAGATGGGTTACCGGATATAGAAAGAAACGCAGAACAACCCCAGTTGCCCCTATGACTTGTGTTGGAGTCATATGGTGTTGCCTAAAGTTGAGGCTTTCACCTAGACTGCACTACATAAAAGGATATTGAGAGGAGGTATATTTCATACTGTAGGAATTGTACATCCTAGTTGGTGCTAAATGTGAAAAAAATAAGGAAATGATAGATCATTTACTTTTAAATTGTGAGTTTTCTTGGAAATGTTTGGACTAGTTGTAGATGAAAATATATTGGAATGATGCAAGATAAGATGAGATTTGAGCAGTCTTCCAAATTTGGCCAAGACTGAACACCAACGATGTATCGTCGAGCTTAAGGATAGCTAGTCCACCAATACTCATGTGGTAGATTTGGAAGGAGAGGAATAAATACTTTTTTGTGGGGAGGAAAACAACAAAAAATAGGTCATATGGAAGGTAGAAGTAAGCATCACAAAGAAATTTAATACAAGAGTGCATAAGAAGAATAAACATAATTTCAAATCATGGGATGACAAGATTATGAAAGATTGGAAAGGACCAAAATATCCTCATAATGGTGGTCCCCCCCATAAACACACAAGATAAAAGAACAAAGGAAAAATGGATTATTCCCCTGGACAATTGAAACTCAATATTGATGGAGCCTCAAAAGGTAATCTAAGGGCTTCAGGGGTTGAGTGCATAATTAGGAATGAAGAAGGTAAGTTGATATGGGCCCTCTCCAAAAAATTAAGGATGGGATAAACAACGAAGCAGAATGGAAATAATAGTTGTTGGGTTGGATCTATGTGTAGGAAATGGAATAAGAATAATAGAAATTGAGGGATATTCACAAGTATGCCTTAACATAGTCAAACATAAAATGGTTAAAATTTAGAAATTGTAAGACTGAGTGGATGCAATAAAAAAAATTGGAAAAATTGAAGGACTTCCCATTCATTCAAATTTTGAGAGAATCCAACAAAGCAACAAACTTCTTAGAAAATTATGGAATATAAGAGCAAGATAGTGTTCATATTGCATATTCCCACTTGGAATTGGATGGTTTAACACAAATATTGGTGGTTGAATTTGATGGGAAGGACAATTTAATGTAAATGTCAAGCACAATATGTGGTAATTTAAGACTACCTAGTTGTTAGCATGGTACTAATATCCATTGCATATTGAGAGTTGAGGAAATAAAAAGATGGATTCAAGAAGAACATAAATAAAATTGATTTACATTCTCTTTATCCAAAAGTAAAATGGAATAAGGCATTTAGGTGCAGTCAAGGGAAAAAAAATCTTTGAATTACAAAGGATGGAATTCTAAACCGATGGGATCAGGACACCATCACAATGATTGATACACATAAACATATAAACACATAATTATAGCATAAATAATGGGTCAAGGGGATGAGTAGATAATAAAAAACACCATGGCATCACTTACTAAGATAATATATGCTTGTAAAAATAAATCCCAAAGAAGAAAATAAGGAGACTCTTCAACACCCAAGAAGATGAGTTGGTCCACACGATTCAAAATATGATTGGAGCAGATTAGTGGAGGGAATGTCATATCCATGATATAGAGGTAAATGGGAATTTCTTTATTAATATGATGTATGCAACTGGGTGGAAGATGTAAGTGGAAGTTATAGCTAAACACATCACCCCAACACTGAGACCACAAGCAAACATCATGATTGTTGGCATTCCATATTCACCTATGATAGGCCTAATAGCTAGCTTATTTGATGCTAAAGCGGCCAGGAAAAAAAGACTATCATAGCTAAGGTGATGCACCTATTCAAAGAGGGAATGAATATCAAGAATGTGAAAGCCTCTTTAAACTTTGTGAGTAAGAAGAGGAACTTCCTCTCCCCTACACAACTTGTATGAGCAATGAAGCTAACTGAAGGTGTAGGCTACACTGATATATTGGGAACCATTGTTTTATTGAAAGCATTCTCAAAAGAGCAATTGCAATTTTTTTTGTTGTATTAATAAAATGGAGCTACCCCCTCTAGTTATCCTTATAAAAAATGTCCACAATGAAATACTCATTTATTGGTGCATTTATGCAAGTGATTAATGAAATGTTAATTGTATAATCCAAATAGAAATAACATATATGTATTTCCATTCAAGAGATATTTTATCACAATATTCATACATCACAATACATTCAAATTATACCATTTACTAATAAATTTTAAAGCAAATCTAACCTTAGAATTGGTAGAGAAGACCACAAAAGCCAATGAATACCACTACAAACCCACAAAATTCACTTTCTTTACCAATTCTACCTAACCCTTTAGTGCCATTATAAACCTTTATGTGTGTGTGTTGTTTGATCATTGTAATCAAAAAATGTTTTAAACTAGTTTTAAAGGGCATTGACTACTAAGAGGAAATTGAAATTTTATCCTTTTTTTTTAAACTTCTTAAATATTGCAGTGACTCCTATAACATCCTTACATCTAACATTCAATTGATATCACTAGTAATTTATATTTTTATATTTCAATGAACACAACTGGAATTTATGGTTGCATTGACTTCTTACCTTTCACATCCCCTTCAATATTTCCTAGGTCACCAAACAAGTTGTGATGGACAATGAAATATGTTTTAATATTCAAATAATTTACAAAGATTACTACACTATCCCTCAAGAGTTGATTACCACCCTCAACATCTATATGTCACCTCATAAGATGTCATGACCACCCTTTAACCTTTTTCCAAGAATCAAGGGGTTTGTAACTAGTTTGATTTCATCAAACCCTTTACAACATCTATGGATTAATCTAAAATAATCCCACACCCTTTCCTAAAGTGTTATGACAATTTCTCCAATCCATAAGGGGTGCAACTATGTGTAATTGGGTTTTGACCCATTTAAGGGTTCATTTATTCTCCCCATAAATTCTCATTTTAGTTCATATAATTTTTTTTAGGTATTTTCTGAATTACACAACTAAAATTTATAAATTAATAATACTTAGATAATACATTGATATCAAATATTTATTTGATCTACAAAACCTTTTGATGTATCTTCATAATCTCCAATATTTATCCCATATATGAATCTTGAATGAATCCATCAAGAACTTGATAGGAGGGTTTTTTTTACTCAAAACCAATTTCACCATAGGGTTTCAATCCTATGGTTAATGATAAACAATTGCTCACCTCTTCAAACTAGGGTTTGTAAAATGAAAATGCTAGGAACAAATTTTCCTCCTCAATTCTCTTCTTTATATACCTTTTCTAAATATGATAAAATATTATTTTCATAACCTTTTAGTTTCCCACTAAAGTGGCTTTTTAATTCAACTTTACATTTGAGCCAAAAGATAAGTCTATTTATGTCTCTATATAACAACCTTTGTTTAAAAATATAAGTTGTCTTCTAATTTTCCACTTTATGATAACTGAGATATTTGATTATTTTTCTCCTAACCACCAAAGTTACAAAAACATTAAAATAGTCTAATAAATGAATTATGACCACACCACAAATACCTTAAGTGAATAAGATATCCAACTTGGCACTCTCCTAAGATGACCAACATTTCCAATAAGTGTGGAGTGCTCCTAGAATGTTGGATTTGCACACTAAGAGTACCATTGTATTCATCTCGGCTCTAGGAACTCTTTCTCACTGTCAAAATACCTTTCTAATAAAGTTGATGCTCTCAAAAAAAGTTGGGGGCTTCCATGGATGTTGGAATGGACTAGAAAAGGGACATCAACTTTTCATGTCATTGTTACTTAATGAAATATACTAACTAATAAAAATTAAGTACTATCTCATTCTATAGTCAATATTAGTATAAAAAGGAAGATAAATCCCTTGATTTATTAAACTAGTTCTTTCAAATTATTGAGAAGCTTGGTCACATGCTCTTAAAAATACGGATAAACCATAGTTCAAATTTTCTTGAATATATTATGTACCCCATACTCTAGATATTAACTATTAGAGGAATATCTAACAAGGTAGGAGGATTGTATTTTATGAATACAACAAGCCAATTTTTATACTAGAATAGAGATCAATTTTAACAAGTTGCACACCCATCATTCAAAAAATCCTTAGATAAAAGTAATTACATCATAAAAAATCTTCACCTTATACAAAATTCACACTATCTATCCGTGTTTATCAATTTTATTATTTATTTAAATACTTATTTAAAATTATTTTAATATTAGTTATTTAATTTAGTTAATTAACTCTTTAAATTTATTTCTATTCACTGAGATGTAAGTTTTAATTGTATTTTAATGTTAAATTTTATAATTTTTGAAATTTTATTTAAGTAGAGTAATTTGGTTGTTACACTAGGAATATATAATACATCTCTAATAGTTTCCACCCCCCATGTGTTATTATCTCCAAGGAAAAATTATCCACCATCATAAGCTGAATATGTTGAAAACCACTCCTTGTGAGGAGTCATGTGGTAGGATGTACTTGAATTTATCAACCAAGATTCATTAGAAGTTATGATATGAAAAATAATAAAAGATTCAATAGCTTCATCATCAAAGGATTTATCCATAGAGGAATCATCATTATTTTTCATCTTATTCTTACATTCCTTTCTGAGATGCCCCCATTTCCCATAGTTCCAAAACCTCAATCTTTTCTTACTAGATGTCTTAGAACTTCCATTGGACTTAAATAAATCCTTATCACTCTTATTCTTGTCCTTACCTCTCTCTTTATATATCCACATATACAATGCATTCTTAGACTATACCAAAGTCTTTCTCTTCATTCCTTCTATGGTCAAGGTGGCAACAAGGACATCATACTTTGGATTTCTTAAAGATCCAATAATTGCAAGTATTAGATTATCCCAAGGTTCAAGCAATGAACATAACAAAACAAATATTCTCTTCCTCTATTTCCACATCAACTAATACTAATTGATCAAAGATTAGATTAAAACCATTCAAATGTTTTGTAACTAAGTCCCCATCCTTTCTCTTGTATGAATACAAATTATTTTTTGGAAATAACTTATTAATGGTACTATTAGTTTTATATATCTCTCCTATTCCATTGCACAACTTATATGTATTAGTCTCACTAGAAAAATTTAGTAAAATGGAATAAAATAAACACAGATGAATAGTGCCATGTGCTTTTTATCTACATTTACCCTTTCCTCATCTTATAAGAAATTTATTTTCTTCTCATTTTATATGAAACCCATTGATTCCTTTATTCTAAGATATCTTCCATATTTAGCTTCCAAAGCTCAAACATTTTATCGTTTAACTTATCAATCTCTAACCAAGATGAGATAGCCATGATATTTTGTTGCCTTGAATCTAAAATTGTAAACAAACACAACACACTCCGACTATTGTAAAAAACCAAATCACACAATCAAAAAAAGGTGTCCCTCTCTCTAATCAATCCAATTGTGGATTTGATACTAAATGTAGAAGTAGTATGTTACTAATAGTAACATTATGTTGAAAACTTAAAGAATCCAAGTTAATTAATTATGATAAATCATAAACAAAAGTGGAAATAAAAATAAAATGCATGCAAACCATAACACAATATTTATGTTGAGAAAATATTATGGGAAAAAATCCACGCCTAGAGAGATTCAAAGCCTTTATTTAATCCTTCAAATTAGTTACACTATTCCAACTACTCTATCTAAATTTATGTAGCACTTTGTTACTACTACAACCTAAAAAATAACTTTTCCAACCTTCTATATCAAGCTTCAATTATAAAATAATTGCAACATGAAACCATGCAATGGTTTTAGAAACTATTTACAAGACCAAGAGAGGTATGTCACCCAAATTGGCTAGACATTTCAATGCCTCCCTTGGTAAAAAATTCCCTAAGCTATTAATAACATATTCCTTACTTTGCCACAAATTTGTAACATAGAATATTTGACTACCCAAACTTGGACATCTACTTTATCCTTATTTTTTCATGCATTAGATGCTTCATAAAAAGCATCCAACATTGTCATAAGGTTGGTCAAGATTCCAATATACCCTCCCTCTTACACATTGTTACACATTATAAGATCCCAATATGTAACCCTCATGAAGGCTACTTAAGATGATCTTACACACCTCCCAAGATGTCGACACATGTTCAAATAAGATAATACTAAAGTGGGATGTCTATATCCTCATGTGAGGGAAAAAATCATGCCACTCTAAAATGAGATGCCAACTTCCCAAGTGGAGGCAAAAGGAACAAAATATAAAATAGAAATGCATACAAAATATTAAGACATGAACATTGAGATTGCAGGGTTGAGACACCTCATACCAAAAATTGATTCCTCACCAACTACGAGTGTGTAGAATTCTAGAAAGGCACTTGGTAATTTCATCTCTAAATGTGAGCTTGAATTTTCCATGGTTAGTAATATCAAGGGATGTGTTGTGTCTCAAATAGATATTTATAATGTCAATTCTCTAATATTAAGAAAATTGTTGGTGTGTATTTTATCTTCCTATATTTAGCTAATTATTTTATTGCAACATATATACCAAAGATAGGATAAGTTTACTTCAATATGTATTTTCTCTAGTAGGTTGTACACATGAATTGTAATTTTCTTGTTTGGTGGAGATGTACTATACACGTGCCTACATCTTCTAATACCCAATATTGGTTGTAAATTCACATCTCTTGGTGATGTTTCCTATATATACCACTTCTTGCTCTCATATAAGCAATCTATTATCTCTAATATTTCAGCTTGTATATTTTCACATTACATTATAAAAAACCCAAGAGATTGATACTCTCCCTATAGTTGCACCAACCTATAGCTTGTGTAGAATATTATTATTGTCATATCAATCTCTTGGGTTTTTAATAATATATCAGGATTTGTTGATTTTGGCTATCTTCGTGGCCAAAACTTACATATTATCAAGCCTTATATTATCTAGAGATGGTCTTCTTAAGAAGATTTGTGATTGTATATCTTGTGGTTTCTTGAAAATTTAGTATGTTCTATTTTTACATCCTTGGATGATATAAAGAACTTGAAAATTTTAAAAGGAGATTAGATTTTAGAGGGTTGTTTATTGGGTGAATTGACATCATTATATTTATAGGTTCCTTTGGTGTTCAAATGTTATAAATGTGTTATTTTTCCCTTCATTTGATCTTAGATTTGGTTATAGTGGTGAGATCTATAATGGTTTAAGCAAGGGGTTTTCTACTAGGCATCCATAGATTGCTCATATTTTAGAGCTTTTTGGGTCAAATATGACCCTACCATCACATGTCCAAAAGGCCAAAAACCCTATAAATTCCCATCAAATCATTAAAATTGAAGTAGTTTATCCTAGTCCCCTAAGAAAATTTTGTATCCTCTTGCAAAATATTCCTTGACGCCTTGGAGATTTCTTACTTGTGTAGTAAGATCCATTGTTTGTGTAATTATTATGTATGCACAATTACTTTATTATATGTTTGAAAAGATTACTTATTATTTTTCAACACACACAAGTATCTTATTACTTATTATTATTCTCTCACACATATATATGTATATATATACATATACATATACATATATAGATATATGGATGCATGTATGCATATATGTATATATATGTATTTATATACACATATATGTATATGTATGTATATATGTATATGTATGTATATATGTATATATATAAATAGATATGTACATATATACATATATATACACATATATCTATATATACATCTATATATATATGAGTGTATATATATATATATATACATGGCCCCCCTAATTTTGTCAATGATCATATTTTATTATTTTTCTACTATGATAGGAAACATGTATAAGTTGTGGTTCCTTTGAACTAAGGCATGCAACCTTTCTTTATACACTTGAAACCTTTATAAAGCTACAAACTATAGTTCTATTAGTCTAAGTGGTATTTGCAAATATTTGAACCCCTTAAAACCTCTTCATACACTTATCAAATGTTATTTGACTACAATTCTATTATTTTTAGTGTAGCTACTATTTAGCAATAATTTTGGTGGAAATTTTCAAGATTCTACTATTTTCTAGAAATTCCCCTAATCTAGAGCCGCTCCAAAGTTATTTAATGGTCTTCTAAACTTGTCATAATTTTGGTAGAACTACTAAAGTTGGTTATTTTTCATCAAAATTGGAGGTTTTTTCTAAATTTAGCAAGACTACTAAAATTAACTTGTGGAGGAGGTTGTGCAATTGAGATCTAACACCTTATTCTTGATTTTGTGTTATCTTGAGCATGCAAGTTTCATTTTTTTATTATTTTTTTGGATTTTTTTAACATACTTTGTGGTGATGTAGGTACTTTCCTATTTTGATGCACAAATTTTCCACAAATTATAGATTGTCATAGGCACTGTTGAACAATTATCATTTTACATAATTTTGAGGCTTTCTTAGGCTCATGTGGGCTCCATTTTAAGCATCATTTTTTTGATAATGTGAAAAAAAATTAACTCTAAGAAATAGATTTTTTGGTTATTTTTTACTCTCCCTCAATCTATAATTTCATATTGTAGGTTCTTTTTGGCATTTATGAACCATTAAGTGAATCCCACTTTGTAATACTTGCAAGTAGTGATTATAAAAACACTAAATATAAAGTGTAATTATAATTTATGTTGGGGGATTTCTTAATTGAGTTATTTTGGGGGAATTCTCTTTTTATCATGTATTGTGTTAAATGCTAAGGGGATCCTATGTTTGACTATTTTTTATGGTTCCATCATGGTTCTTGTTGTCCAATTTCAATCTTAAGTTATAAAATTGACTTGATGAAACCATCACTTCTATTTTAGAACATGATCAAGAATCATAACATGCAAATGGATATAATACTCACTCTTTGAGGCATGATAAATGAACTAAGAGGTTTTAAGAAAAAGTATGAATTAGGTGGTGATAATGATATAATTTATAGAGTAATTTATCATATTGTTCCTATAAATTTGAGACATCACATTAGGAACACTGAGTGTCCTTATAATAATTTTGAACCATCATTTGATAATTGTTTGAAAACCCACATCATCCCCCCATAATCATGATGCTTTCCCATAACATTAAGCATGCAAGGATTTTCATGAGTTCTCTATTAATGCTTTGATCATGATATTTGTTCTAAACAAAATGTCAACTCTCTTTAGAAAAGATACACATGTTTAAAGGATTCACTTTACATAGATGATTTCTTACAAGACATCTCATTATTATTTGTATAATCTAATCTTGATGATCTTGTAAACACTGTCATTCATACTCAAGTATCTATTGTGGACACATCATGGGATGACCAATATAGTCTAATGACATACACTAAGATTCTACCATCATCACCTATTTATTTAGAGTTGAAATTTAGGTCAACAAGATCTTTTAGTGATTTAGTATAGTAGTTCATAATATTTATTTTCTAGAGGTAGCTCATTGTGACAAGTACTCGATAGATCTTCCAAGTTTGTTTTGTGAGTCCCATCTTGTGAATCAAGAGGACACCATCAAGGAATTGAGATTCTTTTTTATGATAGTTCCACAATATTATTATAACAACTTCTCTACATATCATGAGGGCACATTCTATGATGTTGCTTTTCTCCAATTCTCA
Organism: Sequoia sempervirens; assembly: GCA_007258455.2. Taxonomy (NCBI): domain Eukaryota; kingdom Viridiplantae; phylum Streptophyta; class Pinopsida; order Cupressales; family Cupressaceae; genus Sequoia; species Sequoia sempervirens. Next base: position 11,922 of record VDFB02314923.1, on the reverse strand, counting down.
TTTTAGTAATAGCAATGGATTTAATATAATAAATATTAGAATTAAGATAATTGGAGTTAAGAAATATTATCAAAATAAATATGAATAATCAATGTAAACTGTAAATATGTGAGAACACAATAAATGGAATAACACCTCTGCATAGATTAATCATATTGAAAATAATTCCAATATTGTTGAATCAATGGTTTCTAATACTTATCTATAAATATATTTTGAGAGGCTACTATCGGGCACTCAAAGGCATGGTTATAGGTCTAGGCTTTTCTCGGCACAAACACCCCCAGAGGAACCGGTTCTTGCACAAAACCAACATGCCTTTATGGCATAAACACAACCCTACCTAGGACACTCTCGGGTGTACCTTGTACCCCAAGTCAGACACACATTATGTGCCTCTTCTCCAAATGTTTAAATGCTCACCCATGACCTTAACCTTCAATATTTTGTGCCTTTGTGTTTCTCTCTCCAATTCCTTTTCTTTTTCTCCTCTCCCTGAATTTCCTTCTTCCATGTCTTTCCTAAGTCTCACACGAATGGCTTATATATCATTTTAAGGGGTGGTTTCCAAACCATCACACCCTTTCACAAATGTTTCCTTTTAACAATTATTTAAATAAATAATTATTCTTCCTTTTAAAGAGTGTTTATACACATTCTTTATTAATCTCTTTTAACCAAAGGATCATAATATCCTTTATTTTCTATCCCTTTTTTAATTCCAAAGGGTTATTCATATATTTCTCCTCTTCTCTTGGGGAAAAATTCACATAACAATTCTCCCCCTGTAAATTAGTTTTTTTCCTCAGTAGCATGAGATACATCTACATCACAACTCAAAAATCACATAATCAATAATTAAAGAAACTAATATTGAATGTATCTATTCTTTATAATGTTTTTATATATGGGTCAATGCACCAATTTGTGACACAAAAAAGGTGCAACTTTTACCAAAAAAAACCCGAAAGTAGTCGTTTTGCGCACACCAAAGTTGTTTTGCATTTGGCGAGTGCCAAATTTGCCACTTACCAAATTGAAAAGCACTTTTTAAAAAAAGCAACCCTTTTGAACACATTTTTCTTGCATCTTGTGATTTCTTCTCCCATTTTTTGCTCTCTCAAGTCACACTCGCCAAAAGGAGATCAAATTTTTCTTGCAATTCTTCACGAGGATGCCACCAAGACATTAAAGAGGTCGAAGAGATCGAAGAGGTATGTATTTCTACTATTTTTATTTTGAATTTGAATTAGAATGTAGATTGAAATAGGTTTTCTAAAAAAGCTTTGCTTTGATTTCTAGGGAATGAATCTCCACCTCAAAACATTGACAATTCATAATCACCCCCTCATGAAGAGCCTCCCGAACAAGAACAACCTCAAACCCTTCCATCATTTCATAGGCATCCACAAGGAACCCAAAAAAATATCTTAAATCAAATTGAAAATAACTAAAGAGAGATTGAACAATTAATTAGAAGATTAACTAAGAATGCTAAAACCCACACTTATAAGAGAGGGATTGTCGAATCATTGAAGTCAATTGTATCATATGTAGGAGAAATGAGTAAGAAAATAAATTTTTGGTTGAATAAGAGGGGTGAACTAAAACAATTTTATGCTAGTGGTCTTTCATATGCAGATGTGAAAAAAGAAAAAATTAGCAAAGTTGACTTGTGTGCCCTATTTATAGACCTGAGAACCAACACACCTTTATCACATGCATGCAGGAGGTTTCCCATCCATTGGTGCCACTATGAATTAATAAAAAATGTTTTGGGAGAGGTGGTGGATGGTTTTTTACCAACCTCCATGCAATAACCATGAGGTACCATAGTATTTTTTTAGGAAACTCTATTGTGAGTTTTTCCTCAATAAGGTGCCAAACTATTTTGATATTTTAGACTTTTAGGGTAGAGGTGGGGGTTCCACACATGATAGACTTGGTGCACGATGTAATCCACAGTTGGCACTGAGACCCTTGGCCAAACCCATTGTGGAGCATGTTTTCATTCCTTTCGTTGTGAAGGAAAGTGTCGAGGTGGACACACTAGAGTTGATTAGCTCACTCACTCAAAGCATTGTATAGTGTGCAAAGCCTCTAGTAGAGCTTGATGTGGACAAGACTTCTAGGCCTGGATTTCCACCCCACCATTGTCGCTCTTGTGGTTCTTTTTGCACGTATGATTATCAAAGTGCTGGAGATGCAGCTACATAGCCTACATCAGCTGCAGAGTAGATGGTTATGATAGATGCATTACTAAATGAAACATTTGACATTGATACTCAAGTAAAGTTCAACAAGTTCATTTAATTTTGTTTATTAAATTCTATTTTGAAATGTAATAATAACTAAATTAGTAGAATCAATATGATGAAAATTCAAGATCAGAGTGTTCATGATATGTGCATCATTCTTGTAGATCCTTATTTATTTTCGATGTTGAGTCCACAGGTATACAACTAGTATTAAAGAAATAATTATTGCATGTGAACAGTTGAATGTTATTTGAATGATTGTCTCATAAAACGCTTTGGATGCCAAACAATTTGTTGGTGGACCTTCAAGCTCCACACCTTGCTATTCATGTCCTAAAACAATGTGCACTCAGGTAACCTTTATTCATTAATGGTGTTGTAAAACAATGTTAGCTATATCTGGTAATTTTGCATGTACAAATCTAAAAAATTGATAGTTTTGGTTATAATTGATTATTTACTAATTATAGCTAGTTGGTAAATAAGTCAAAGAACATGCTTTATTCTCAAATGGCTATTGTTATCACCTTTCCTAGTATTCACAAGTACTATGTGCCCATGATTCCAATAATCCCTTGTGATATCCCTTGGTTTCCCTATGGCCACTAGCTCTACCCACTTGTCTTGTACACAATGTTATGGACACATGCTAATTTTTATGATGGTAGATCATAGTGGGAAATCATCTCACATAGTTTCTTCCATGCTCATTTTTTAGGCTACCTCATCCCTTCAACCAAGTTAACTCTTACCTTCCACCATCCCATAACCTATCACTTGTATCATCCTCCTCACCACACGTTTTAACCAAACATGAAGAGTATAGGACATGTGATGTGAATGAATTATGTTGTAAGTAATCTACCATGATGTCTTATTTTCCATATATCTATTAGAGGATGCCATGCTTGTTTGGCCTTGTGAGATCCTAAATATATTTACCATTCAACGTCCATCTCATTCTTCCATTCCTATTATCACACATATTTTAACCATTTTATATCACATTTCCCAGTCTTTAACACCTTATATATTGTACCACCTTCCTCCATATTTCATCTTATACATATATCCTTACAAGAAACCTTTCCTTCTACTCATTATTGACCAAATCTCTTATACATTATTACTACACACCTTGAGCTCCCACTTCATGTCCTATATCCAAACCTTAGGCACCACATAATTCACCTTATGTTCTATTATTCCATCCTAATCGCATCCCATTAACCTCTAATAGTTCACCTTATGTTTTATTATCCCATCCTAGGTCTTCCAATTAATCTCTACTAGTCCATTCTATGTTTCATTATCCCCTCTTGATTGTGTCCCATTATCTTCTCCTAGTTCACCCTATGTTCCTTACTCCTTCCTAATCCCTTCCCATTGATATTTAATAGTTCACCCTATTTTCCATGATCCCCTCCTAGCCCATCCCACTAATATCTACTAGTCCATCCTATGTTTCATTATCCCCTTCTAATCCCATCTTTTTGTACCCTCTATTATTTCTTGGTCTTGTCCCTTTATCCATCCTATGTTATAATACAATCTTTATCCACGTTTCATCCTAGATACAAATAATCTTACAAGAAACCTTTCCTTCCACTCATTATTGACCAAAACTCTTCTCCATTATTACTAAACACCTCAAGTTCCCACTTCATGTACTATATTCAAACCCTAAACACCTCCTAATTCACCCTATGTTCCATTATTCCCTCCTAATCCCATCCCATTAACCTCTAATAGTTCATGCTATATTTTTTTATCTCATCCTATCCCATCCCATTAATCTCTACTAGTCCATCCTATGTTCCATTATCCCCTTCTATTCCCATCTCGTTATCCTCTCTTATTTCACCCTATGTTCCATTATGCCCTCTTGGTCTTGTCCCATTATCTTCCCCTAATTCACACTATGTTCCTTTATTCCATCCTAAACCCAACCCATTAGCATCTAATAGTTTAACCTATGTTCTACCCTCTTGGACCATCCCACTAATCTCTACTAGTCCATTCTATGTTCCATTATCCCCTTCAACTCCCATCCCATTGTACCCTCTATTATTTCACCATATGTTCCATTATCCCCTCTTGGTATTGTCTCTTTATCCTTTCTATGCTATACCACCTCCATCCAAATTTTATCCTATAAAATATCAATACAAGAAATATTTCCTTCCACTCATTATTGACCAACTCTCTTCTCGATTACTGTTGACACCTCAACAACCAACTTTGTGTGCTATAGTAAAACCTTATACATCCTAATTCATCCTATGTTCCATTATCCCCTCTTGGTCTTGTCCCATTTTCCCCTCCTAGTCTCATCCCATTATCCCATCCTCATTCACCATATGCCCATATTCACCCTATGCACTCATCTATATCTTCACAATCGTTGACATCATCTCCCTTAAAAGCTAGGAGGATATTTACATCCATTATTTTGTATATGCCTTCAAAAAGACCCTGATAACTACCTTATAAGCAATCCTAAAATAGACATCAAGACAATCCTTAGAAATTTTCTTGGCATGGCATTCATTGTTTCTTACCATCACCATGAGATCATATTACTTTGAGGCATTTTTTTCAAACAATTCAATGCCTTGTCTATGCTTTTAATTAAATAAAGAAACTAATGAAAGTGATAAAAAACTCCATATTTGTTGTTTCATTTTCATATGTTGACATCAGACAGTCCTAGTGATGTTGCTGGCACAATGGACCATGGAGTTGCTGTAGCAATAGCTAGTTTTGATCCTTTGAGAGAGATATGTGATAGATTAGTCAATTTGACATTATATTTTCTCTTATATGGTCTATTATTGAAATTTTTCATGATAATTGTATGTAATTTAATTGATATCTTGATGGTTGCTACAGGTGGTTGTCACTCCAGATCATCGACGTGCTAATGTTGTAAATGAGCGTGATGATTATTTGTATTCGATAAGTGATTATTTTATTATATGTCATTCCACAATTCAATTTCTATATATTAACATCTATACTTATTATTGTATCAGTTGCAGCTCTAGATGAGTGAAGAGAGGAGGACTAGTCAGTGCATTCAAAAGACAAAAGAACCAACAGACACTCCATTCAACCAACCATCGAAGGCAGCATGTGATCTATTTCCTTCCCATAGAGGGAAATGAATATGTATTAGGGTCATTTGTTGTATGCCTACATGACATTTTTGAACATATGTTTTGTACTATCGATATATGTGACATTTTATGTCCATATGGATCTTTTGTAATAAGCCTATATGACTTTATTTGATATATTGTATACTTTTATCAACATATACCATTATATAGCCTTATGGATTTTTGATTAATGTAAATCTTATTTTACCACTACTATTCTTGAATGATGTTATCATGGGTATTGTGTAAATTGTATGCTTGAATGTTGATGGGTATTGTGTATGAGGACCAACAAGGTCAAATTTTCATAGTCATAAAAACATTAATGATTGTCTTTTATTTTCTCATGGTCCTAACATTTAGCATTTGGTTAGACCTAGCATTGCTCATTGTTGTCCTTCATGGTTTGTCTTGAGAATTTTTTCAACACATACCAAATGTTTCCTTTGCATCTTCTTTGTGCTTTAGTTGTTGTACTATAACTTCTGAGTTTGGTGCCCTATAACTTTTAATTTTTTTGCCCATTAGTTGATATTGTTGCTTATATTCAATATTGTTGTTAGTATTCATTATATTGTTGATCATGACTATCATAATGGTACTGATATTACTGCTCATATTCATCACGACTGTGTATCTAGATTTTCTAGACTGCCTCCAATGAGAAAATCATGATGACCATCCTGATAATACAATGATGATTGTCTTCTCAAGTGATCTTTGCATCCTCTAAGTCTCAAGGGTCTTCATATGACTGTCATGCATCAAAATAGGTTTGTTCTTCTCATTGCAGTGGCATATGAGTGCTCTTATATTTGCATCTTTGACCTTTATAGTATTGCTTTCTTTACTTCTCAAGGATTCATAGTCATTGACATAGTTTTTTTTATATTCCTTATCATGATTTATCATTTTTTCATGACTGCCCCTTGGTTTGATTCATTGACTACCTTTACCTTTGTGGACTATCATGCTTCTTTAAAAATTTCCCTCATACCATGCTACTATCATATGGTGTGTTGGCTCTTTGTCAAATGACTTGTCATATCACCTTGTTCTCATCAGCACTTGCATCTCTTGTTTTAATCTTTGCTTTTGAGATAAGATGTGCTCTAAAGCTCAAATGTCACTGGAACAAAATACTGTTAACATAGAAATTCAATGGTGGGTCCTCTAATCCACAGGTAGGTGGATAGGAAATAGGTCCTCTGCAAAAATAAGCTCCATTCTTGGTGGTTTGTATCCTTTGCAATCTTTATCATAGTAAACTTTTATAATTTTACTTGGAATCCACTCAAATTGCTCACTACATGTAATAAATTTCATGAAGCACTTTATGCAATCTTGTTGGAATTTCCCAAACCTTTTCTCTTTTATGATTATCTAAAAGCTTGAAGTAACTGTCATTATTGATTCATTGAAACCCTACCAAACATTACTACAAGATGACATATATATGAAACATTTATCTTAGGCACGTCTTCTCAAGAATTGTTACAACTAGATATCTTCATTCCATTGTCCTCTATTTTTTTACTGCCCATCTTCCTTGAACTATGAATGATGATTGTCCTTCATTTCCTTTTGAAAATGCATAAGAATGACTAATGTCATCTTGTTATGCTTTCTACTCTCAAGGTTATTTCCATTTATCTTCGTGATTAGACCTCTGCCATACCTCCTCACATTAGGTGTTGACCTTCTTCATAGCATCTCATGCATACCATTGTCCAATGGTCTTCAACTTTAAAATGTCTCCATATAATTCATCTAACTTGCTACCAACTACAGGAGCCCTATACATTCTAAATTGTATGTTATTTCATCTTTCAAAAGCTTATATTCTCTAGGGGTTTGACTCGTTATTATGGTTGATGATTCAAGACTTCTAACCTATCCTTGAATACTCATCCCCATTATGCATATGAAAATAACGCTTTCAAAAACCCTAAATACTTTCAAAATATTTGATATCCCTTTTTAAAAGAACTTCATAAAACTTCAAACAACAGATAGATAGGAGATGAAAGATTATACCATTTATTTGCATCCTGTAGATTGAATGTGTGGAGATTTTATCATGAGTTGTAAATACCTTCATCTCCCTCTTGATGTGTGTAAAAGACCTTGAGATTCCTTTTAAAACTGGTGTTTGATTTGAAGCTTTCCCTCCTCACCATCATGCAACTCCTTTGGGCTCATAACTAGTAAATGAAACCCTAGAATTTCTCCTCAACGTGGTGTTTTTGTAGATTTTCCCTTTTCCTCAACTATTTTGGTGCCCAAATTTTTTACCTCTTTCATGCAATCATCTGCTTTTGGTGTGGAAAACTTAGACTTGTTTACTTTCACATGAATCTTTCTCTTTTCCTTTGTTTTGCATGTCATCTTAAGGGATATCGCCAATCTAATGTAGCTCGGACCATTTCGACATATTTGGGTGTGAAAGAGGACCATGCCTAGCCTAAACATACCCATTCGGACGTGTTGGAACTAACCATTTGGTCTTATGAGTTGCAGAATGAAAGTTACACCCCTTTGCAACTTTACACTGCTTGCATTTGACACTTTCCATCATGCTCCCCCTTTCCATGCCCAGCCTCTGAGAAGTTCCACATATGTTGAACACCACTGATTTTCAACCAATAAAACATTCTAGAGTTCTTGAATTGTGATGTACAGTTATGTGACCGTATGATATGCTAACTGAATTATATGCCCCTGCTAGCCAAATCAGCAAAGAACATATGAAAGCAACCTTACACAAACTCTGTAGAATGTGTGTAATCATCACTGATGTAAAAGTGATACTCCCTCAATACCTTCCTATTATCCTTTGTACTATCATTTAAATGAATGAATGTTATATGCACAAATATAGCAACTTGTGTGGAGTTGTAGTATTGTGTTTGCACCTCATTCTATGGTTGTAGTGCATAGTTCTCTATGAAGTCGACAACTAAAATGATGCTATGAAGTGGAAACATGTCCTTGCATAACTTGAACTGCAAGTCCAATCATTGAGCTCTATTTGTATGCCTTGCATACTCATAAACCACATGATCACAAAAAATGCCCATAATCTGATACACTAGAATCTTATCACTGACCAATTCACACTTTGCTTCTTTCCCATCTTTTAGATTGTAGGACACTATGTTGTATTTTCCAAATTCCACAATTTCATTTCCAATTGCATGTGTACTAGCCATGTGTTGGAAAATTGGAAAATGTTGCATGCCACCACAATGATCACATGTGCCATCCAAACATGACTTCTTGTAAAAAAATTGACCATCCACTCTTTCACATAAAATTTTAGATAAGAAATCCCTTGAAGATTTAGGTGGAAGTCTTATGTTACATTCCTGCAAAACATTATTATTATGCATATCTACACATATACGTTGATAAACATCATAATGGTTAGAAAACTCAATATGTACTCTACAACAACAAGTAGTGCGTGTGTGATGTATTTTGACATAAAAAGGATTTAGCATTTCAAAATACCTTTGGCATATTTTGACTTGAGGAAACCTCTCTACAAAATTAGCAAAAAAATGGGTTTGAGTGATATCTAAAAAATGCTTTGGATGTGGCTCATGGATTTGACTACCAATTCTCCTTCTTACAACATCTCTTTGGTTGGGAGAGACCCTTGTGTTATCCTTCCAAAAATATTGTATTAGAGATCTCAAGGCATTAGCAATTTCTTTATCTTTCCATGGTAGTCTACCCGAGAATGCCCATAACTCATTACTATTTGCATCCTCCACTCTTTCACATCTTCTTTTGGCTCTCATTAGAGATGATCTACTTATTTTCAAATATTTACTCATCTTTGTAAGGTTCATCTTATTCTTGGTTTGATTACTTAACAATGTTATTGTCATCACATGTCATGTGGCACAACTATCATTCGTGTGTGAGGTAGAACCCATGCTTTCGTATGCACTCATCAGATTCTTTACAATGATTTTTTCACTTGATTCATCCAATTTTCTTAGCCCAAGAGTCTTTATGGTGGGCCTAAATTTTAGTTGCCTCATCATTTCAACAAATAGTTGACATCTTCCAACCTCACTTAGCTTCTTAAAAAATAAACTCCATATCCTCTTTGTATATCTTTGTAATGTACATTTTGGAATTGGGAATCTATGAGCACTTAAATATTCAAACAAGGAACCGTCCCTTTAAATTCCTCACAGCGTGGGATCATAAAATGGCGAATAATTGGCCCAAACTCATTCCTCCAAAAGTTTCCTTATTGAAAAAAAAGGTGGATCGGAGTAAGGTTAAATGGAAACTTCCCCCTAAAGGCAGACTAAAACTAAATTTTGATGGTGCCTCACGTGGGAATCCGGGGGCATCCGGGGCGGGGGCTGTGTTGCGAAATGATATGGGGAAGTTGATTTGGGCAATATCAAAAAAACTGCCTGAAGGAACAAATAACGACGCAGAATGGAGTGCCCTTTACGAAGGTGTTTGTGCCTGTGTAAATGCAGGGGTGGCTAATGTGGATATCGAAGGGGACTCGCAAATAGTGATTAATGCGGTTTCAATGAGAAAAGCTCAAAGCTGGAAAATGAATCAGTGGTTGGAGCAAATCTTGATAAAGCTTGCTCAAATCGAGGAGTATAAGCTAATACATATTCTTAGGGAGGCCAATAGGGTGGCCGATTTCCTCTCTAATCAAGGCATCGATCAATTGGAAACTATACGCCAATCAGAAGACCCTGTGTTGTGGCCGGATTTGAATGACAGGTTAGAAAATGATCTGGCTGTCCAAGATGGAAGTTCCGTAGGGAATCTGTAGTTGGTCTCACAAGGAAGCGGGGTTGGATTCTGTTCTCAGGGACGCCATAATTACAATCCTCTTCAGTGAACTGTTAAGTGTTATCTTGTGCATCGGTCGACTAAGGACCCTGACTCCCCATCGTGGCAATGGTAGACCTTTCAAGGAGGTCACATTCTCAGGCGGAGTAGCACTGCTCTGCGAATGCCAAGAGTTGGTGGTGGGGCTGGTCTGAGTGTCAATTTTTGGTGTACATGAGGTGATCTTAGTTTGTGGATCCTCATTATTGTAATCTGTTTTTTAAAAATTAATGGATGAGCGCTACCCTCTATGGTAGCAAGTTTGCCTAAATATATAAATCAAATATTTAGGCTTTCTATGCAAAACTCTATGAGGATTTCTCAAAGGTAAAGTTGTGTCAATATTAGGAATGTCAACAACATTGGGGATAGATGGTGTACCTTCAAGCAGAGTTGAAATCGATGTTGTACCTTGAGATTGACATATAAACAATGTTGTACCTCCAACTTGAGATGTGGTATGTGAAGTGCCTCTTCAAATAGAGATGTGTTTACTGATGTACTTTCAAAACCACATGTTGATGGTGTCTCTTCAACTGGAGATGTGATTGTTGATGTACTTTGAACATGAGATATTGTAGATGGTGTGCATTGAACTTCACTTATGGTTGATGATGTTCCCCCATCATCCGGATTCACTTCTCTCCTTGCATGAAGTTTTTGCATTCGTTCCCTTTGTGCTGCCAATTCAACATCTCTCTTAGATTGCACGGGAATTTCTTCCTCTATGGGCTACAATTTATTTTCTTCATGAGCTCTCCTTTTTGTTTCTCTTCTCCTTGCATTTTTAGCTTCACATTCATTCGATGTTATAGGCTTTGTTCATTTCCTCGGAATGACGTTGAATGCTACATGTTCACAAAACACATAGAACAAAAGTAAGTAATGCATTTTATGAAACATATTCGTATCGTCGATTGCATTGCATTGCATAGCTTTCAAACTCAAAGAATTACTTCATGTTGCATAGTTCTACCAAAACATTTTTCATACATGTCTACTAAAGCATTTTATGAAAGAAGGAAATGAGTTTTTTGGAAAAATTCCTCAAAGAAATGTGGTCTCATGGTGATAGACATCACCATGAGACTACATTTCTTTGAGGCATTCTTTCAAACAACTCACTACCTTTTCTATGCTACCACATTTTCTATACATGCCTACCAAAGCATCTTATCAAACATGTCTACGCTACCATATTTTTCATACATGTCTACCAAAGCATTTTATGAAAGTAGGTAGTGAGTTGTTTGGAAAAAAAATGCCTAAAAGAAATGGTCTCATGGTGATTTCCACATCACCATGAGACCACATTTCTTTGAGGCATTTTTCCAAACAACTCACAGCCTTTTCTATGCTACCACATTTTCCATACATGTCTACAAAGCATCTTATCAAACATGTCTATGCTACCACATTTTTCATACATGTCTATCAAAGCATTTTTCATACATGTCTACCAAAGAATTTTATGAAAGAAGGCAGTGAGCTATTTGGGAAAATGCCTCAAAGAAATGTGGTCTCATGGTGATGGACATCACCATGAGACCACATCTCTTTGAGGCATTCTTTCAAACAACTCACTGCCTTTTCTATGCTACCACATTTTCCATACATGTCTACCA
>VDFB02314920.1:0-27070 GCA_007258455.2 Sequoia sempervirens | reverse complement strand
AATACTCACTAGTTTTCAAAGGCATCATAAAGATCAAAAACACTTGGCCAATATGGCCGACCTCCATAGTTCTTGGAAAGCATATTCCAAGTCACATGATTATTGGTCAAAAATCAAAGGCATCATATGTGTAACTTGGCACACTCCCCATATGTTGTATTGTTTGAGGACTTGGAAATGTTTTGAAATAAGGGGAAAAAACCTTAAGGCATAAAATGCCTAAGTCAAAACACAAGTTTCAACCGCCATGCATTAACACATGTTTTCAATTTTAAAAACATGGGAAGAAAATCCCATCCCCGTCGAATAGGGTCAAACCCTAATCATCAAAACACCAAAACAAAGGGAAAACACCATCATTTGGTCGTTGAACAATCTGGAACATGATGCTGCCACCATGGGGTTTGAGCAAACATAGAAAAATGGAGATTTCCCACAAGTTTTGTTGTGATTTCTTGATGGAAACACTTCGACAATAGGAAATGTTCATTTTGTTGTTCAAAATCTACATTTTTACACCATTTGGAAGCCATTTCAGAACCTATAGGCTACGGCCATGGACATATTGCTGACTCATATGTATCACTTGTTCTTTCTATTTGTTGTTTCATTTTGTTCACAGCCGCCATGGGAACTCTAATGAAGCTTTGTTAGAAGCAAAAAGCTTGAAATTTTGCAAAAAAATTGTGAGCAAAAGCTCCAGGTGAGTTAAATCGACTCCATTCTTGTAGATTCTAAGAAAAATGACTCCCATTTTGTTTCCAGTTTGAGAATAAAGCATGAAATGCTTGTTTCTTTTCTACACTTGTTAATGAGGACACTCCATTATTGTTTTCCTGTCGCTTTCATGAAGAAAAAAACTTTTTGGCTGCGACCATGGACAAAAAATAGTGTATTTTTCATGTGTGGCTTTGCTTCATTTGAAAACCCCAAAATGCCATTTTGATTCTCTTCTGTATTAGCAAATTTCTTAACAAACCAGATGGGTTTTTGATATGTAGAAGAAGAAAGATGGCTTATGAGCTTGGCCTCCATTTTTAAACTAGGTTTCCTCTGTATTTCACAATTTTTGTTCCTTTTTCAATCCAATTGAAAAACCCCAAAGTGGGTTTTTTTGTAGCACGTCTATTTATGAATCTGCAACTTTTTTCAAAAGAACCCAAGTGGGTTTCTTGGTTTCTTGAAGAAACTTAGATTTGTTGTAGAAATGCAAATGGGTTTTTTAAATACACTCCTTTTCTGTAATCTGTAGCAATGTTGTTTCACATTTTAAAACCCTAGGTGGGTCTTCCATATTTTACAAAAAAAGGGGTCTACTTGGCCATGACCTGCATGAAATGGTTTCCATTTGTTATTTCTGTAAAATGTACACCATTGTTGTTGCCTCTACATTAGCTTCTCATGGTGAACCCAAATGGGTCTTTTCAATTTGAAAGAAAACTCTGATTTTGTTGCAAAATGATTCAATGCCATTGTACAGTGTGGGTACAATTGAAAGCTCCAATTTGTAGCAAAATGTGTCTTTTCAGTGAGCATCTGAATTGATTTTGTGAATACACTTCCTTTTCCTGTAGAATGTCTTTGAAAATTGAAACCCCAAAGTGTGTTTTTCATTGCGAAGAAACTCCTACATTTGTCATTTCCTTTTGAGAGTATCATACTCTGTCCTTTATTGATGATACCTCCTCATGTTGTTAAACACTCATGGTAACCCCTTTTCATGCCTCAAACACTTTGACAAAACACCACTATACAAGGCTTTGGCACCATGATAAATATAATGGATTACCTTTTGAAGTTTATCTGCTCATAAGGTTTTTCAAAGAATGGCATTTTGTCATACTTGTCAAGGTTCATCATAGACTTGTCAATATTTAATTATTGTCCAGTGTTGTCATTATTTCCCTCCAAAAAAATTTAATGCCTTTGTAATTCACTATACAGGATGAAGGGTTGCATTTTGTACGTTTAACTGCTTGCATGCCACTGTTAGTTATTTATAGCCTCGAAGGCCCATTGCTCATTGTCAAATCACTACTGTAGTAGCATTGTCCTTGGTGACTTGTATGCAATTTATCTTTTATAGGAACTTGTGATACATGCCTTGCTATGACTATTACATTTTGAATATAAAGGACTGTGTTCATGTTCATTGAATGTGGTTGTCTATGCATCATGGAACTTGTACTTATGACTATCTTCATGACTATAACTGTTCTAGGTTTGCATGCATTGAAACAACTTTTGAAAGGCACCCTTACATGTCAACTGTGCATTGTGTCACCATTGTTTACTGCCATTGTCAATGACAATGACCTTACTACACTTACTTTCACAAATGCACCTATGAATAAACATTAACAATTCCATTTTCCTCCAATGATAAGCATTCTCTAGTTTATTCTTTTTTGTTTCATGTGTAGCTTTTGCAAAGGTGTTGTCCTATTCACTTGTATCATGACCTTCACCTCAAAGGGGTCACCTTGTGTTGTCTCATGATTTAATCAACCATTGCTTGTGATTGTATTGATTTGAAGCTTAGTGGTTGTTCCTCATGATCATAACTGCACATTGCTTTCTCCATTGTTGTTTCTACCATTTCATTGTTTCAAAACAACAGATTGTGTAGCCAATGGTGACAATATTTCATGTCCATTAAAAGTCACACTTTGTAAGTTGTGAAACTTGACTGTTTCTCCATTTCTATCAATAAAGTTATTGTCAATTGCATATCAGTTGTGGAGGTAATCCTTGGGTCTAAGCAACTTCAAGAAAATGTAGATGAAAGTTGATAATTATGTGACACCGAACAGGGCAGTTGAAAAGTTTTACTACCCTTCCTTTCTTTTTCATCTGTAATGTAATCTCTTGTGACCCTTTCTTGTTTTCCTTCAGTAAAGTCAAAAGACATTGTCGTTGTCCTGCATGACATGAGAATACATCTTGTTGTCCCAACCTTCATGGCTTCCATAATAATGCTTACTATCCCACTTGAATCTACTATCTAATTTCCACCACATTTGTTTCCTTTTTGATCATGCGTAATACATAACTGTCTCCCCACTTTGATCCTAGTGGGAAGACACATGTCCCTATGTCAGTGACCTAAAATCTCACCATCCTATGTGATGTGTGGCTGTCCAATAGGGTCAAGGTGAGAGGGACCTACCAATACTCTGGATTTCTCTCTCATTATTTAAGAGATGCATAATTGAACTTGATGCACCTTTTGAATCTGATAATGAAATTTGATCAACTGGTGTGATTCCATATTGATTTAATGCATTAATAACAGGTAAATCTTTGATCAAGTTGCTCAATTTCCTTTTTATTTCCAAGCATGTTGAGCTCTACCCTCGTGGGAGCCACATTTACCCCACATGTTGTATTTAATCTGAATCAAAACAGTAACCAGACTTGTCCTAAATCTACACATGAAGCAAACAAGTTAGAAAAATAGATGCATATTTTGGATGTGTTTGATGACTTCGTTGCTTCCCAGGACATCCAAGGTTTGCATGCTTATTTAATGCACTTATGGATTAGTTTATACATGCATAGGTAGGTTTGTATGTAAGGATTGAGATCTTTCATTGCTTAGAGCCCTACTCTAATATCATTGTTTTTCCAGATGCAGGAGCTAGGATCACTACGGAGCTAGGAAGGACACAAACAACTTGGGGCAGCAACAACAAGGCAAGCGGGAAACTTTACAACTAGTCATTCTCAGGCAATGACTGGTCTCCATTCTTATATGCACATTGTGTTTTTTACTTATTCATGTATAAATTGTTTCTTTATTTCCATTAAATAAGTGAAGTTAGTCCCTTGGCTTGTGAGGGACATGTATCTTCATGATTATCAATAAAAGATTACATTTGTATACATATGACTCTCTTTTCTCATTTGTTGTAATTGCAACATTGGAATGAAAAAATGTAATCTGTTTTATTTGATAATATTTTTCCATGCATATTAAACCTAGCAGACTTATGGTTTATCTTTTAAATGTTTAAATGAATAACACAAAAGAATAAACGCTAAACCTGATTTTAGCTGAAAGCTAAAAATTAGGTAATAGTTACCTCGCTATCAGGAGCTCCACCGAGTTGGCCAATGATCATGCATTCCACAACAACGATGTGGAATTCACCTAGTATCATATTGCCAAGTATCATGATCGAATTCGTCTTCCATTGTGTTGACTACCCATCTCAACTGTTCATCTCAAGCTATCAACATATCTTCCATCTCATCGTTGTATCGTTGGAACCATCTCAAGAGTCCTTCCAATGAGGATTGGTCCTACCAATCACACATCATTCCGATATGGATCCATTCATTACATGACAAATCGTTGATCGCCACATCATCATCATCCATTCACCAATCACCATCAGTCAACACACATCATTGTCAAGTCAGGCCCCACACATCACCCAACCTTCTATCGCCCCATTGGAGCATCAGACCATCAGAGCATCGGGGAATCAGAGATTATGGTGCCCTCTATGCCTCTATCAGATCCAATATCCTTAGAAACGTAGGCTTAGATGTCGATATCACCGACCTCACAAAGGAATATTGGGCAATAGGACCTATCAGGTCCATCGGGTCAACTGCCAACCCATCACTTCCACCACCATCAGGCCATCTGGCCAACCGCCAACCCATCATTCCATCGCCGAGACAAGTAACAATCTTATTTTGATGAGCTATAGTTCCACCGATGAGGTAACACCATCAACCAAGGAGGGGTAGGAGTGTGATGCTCCTACATCAGACTCCCAAGGTGATTGAAATTTATGTGCTCCTGCACATGCGTTTGCAACATCAACTTTCTTCTTTTTCCTCCTCTTCTGGCATCTTGACTCTGCACTTCCATACTTGTATCTTTGCCTTCATCCTTTCACTATTTTCATTTGTCAACTTCTCTCTTTCTGTAGAGACCTTCTCCTTCAGATCTCTTTGCAAACTTTAGATCCCCACCATTCTTCCTCACATTCTTTCATCTTTGTGAGAACTAACCCACTGTGATTTGTCCTCCTCTGAGAACATTCCTTCTATGGTTCACTCTTCACTGCCTTTTGCACAAGGACTTTTACAAGCTTCACTGCTAGTATTCTTTATCCACCATCATCTATCTTCATCAACATGTTCTCCCAAGATAATTTTATCTCTACTCCTTCCGCTTCCTCAACCATATCTACAACACATTCTACATCCATCAATATGTCCTCCAAAGGACTCTTTGGCAATCTCTGTTCCTTCATGCCTTCACCAAGACATGACTCCAGTGCAATCTTCTCTCTTGCTTTTCCCTTCTTATCCTCTTGTGTGATGACTTCTTCTTCACGAACCTTCGTCTCTTTCCATTCTTCTGTGGCTGTAACCACCTCTGGATCTGTATCAATTCTATCCTCAGTGACTTCTTCTATCACATCTTTTCCCCACCATCGAATTCCATTGTCTTTTTTGTTGTATTGAACAACCTCTCTATCTTTGCAATCTCTTCCTCAAGAAGCTCTTGATCTTCATCAGGTTTTTCATCGAACATTGGATCCTCATACATCACTACATCACCCTCGACTACTAAAACCTCAGTATTTGTAACAACTACATCTTTCATCTCATCCTCTTTCGTGTTATCCTCAAAACATACTTCTGTAGTATTCTCTCCATCTTGTTCACCTCCATACACAACTATGAAGAACTTATTTCCTTTCTTCTTTGTCATTTTGTTAAACACTTGCCACAAACTCGTAGTCTTCAACCCTCAGGTTACTTTCAGAGACTCACAAGTATTCTCTCTTCTCGATTAGGGTATCCACCCTCTACAGTTACAGGTCCTTCCTACAACAAATTCACACTTCACTCCAAGCTTATGTGCTTCCTCTACCCTCTTCAGTCACAACTCCTTTCCTGCAACAAATCTCTCTAGGGTTCAAGTTCTCTGTAGTTACAGGTCTCCTCTCACCTGCAACAAACCTCTTATAGAACTCATCCTCTGCAGTTACAAAATCCTCTTCTGCAACAAACTATCTCTCTAGGGTTTCTTTTTGAGAAAACAAAAAGCTTCCTCTCATTAACCCTTTTCACATACTTCTCTCATGCCAACAATCTCCTGCTTTGATAACCCACTCTGATACCACTTGACGTAGTCGAGATCAGAGGGCCTTGTCTAGCTATCCAATCACAGAACCAAAACACAAAGCACACAATATATAGATTGACACACACTGGTCCAAAACACCCTTTTATTCATTTGGAGCAACATTACATTCAAGAATTACATCTATAGGGAAATTTCTAGTTCTTATTGGCTTCTCTGCTAATGATACTTCTTTCTTTACCAGTGCATGTTCCTTCTAGCTGGCTAGCTGGCTGGCTATTCCGCCACCTCCACTTCTTCTCTTTGAGCTCTTGGCTCCTCACCTACCACCTCTCTTACCTCTTCCCAGTCTTGAGCTATCTCATGTATATCATTCTTTTTTTTCATGTCAACCTTTGGCTTCCCACATTCTTTGTGTAGTAATACCGCCATGTAGTTACCTCGCTATTAGGAGCTCCATCGAGTTGGCTAATCAACATTCGAAATCACCAGGTCGTTACATTGTTCTTAGTAGCATCACCAAATAGGCCAATGATCATGCATTCCACAACAACAATGTGGAATTCACCTAATATCATATTGCCAAGTGTCGTGATCAAATTCATCTTCCACCCTATTGACCACCCATCTCAACTGTCTATCTCAAGCTATCAACATGTCTTCCATCTTATCGTTGTGTTGTTGGAACCATCTCAAGAGTCTTGCCGATGAGGTTCGGTCCTACTGATCACACATCATTCCGATATGGATCCATTCATTACACGACCAATCGTTGATCGCCACATCATCATCATCCATTCGCCAATCACCATGAATCAACACATGTCATTGTCAAGTTGGGACCCACACATCACCCAACCTTCTATCGCCCCATCGAAGCATCGGAGCATCAGGGAATTGGAGATTATGGTGCCCTTTATGCCTCTATCAACTCTGATATCCTTAGAAACGTAGGCTTAGATTTCGATATCGCCGACCTCACAAAGGCATATCAGGCAATAAGACCTATCAGGTCCATCGAGTCAACTGCCAACCCATCACTTCTGCCACCATTAGGCCATTGGGCCAACCGCCAACCCATTGTTCCATCGTCGGGACAAGTAACAATCTTCTACCGATGAGCTATAGTTCCACCGATGAGGGAACAACATCAACCAAGGAGGGGTAGGAGCACAATGCTCCTGCATCATATTATGAATGTGCAATCCTGACTCAATGAATGATACAATAATGAATCATTATAAAAGGAAAAAGAAAAAAAAAACTTGGATGAAACCCTATGTGAAGATAAAAATAGATCATGACATGTGTCCTCATCATATGATGAAACATAAAAATCACATGACCCAAGTAAGCTTAAGTACCTAGTATGAAAATGTACCTAAGTAATTAAATAATTAATTAGGTAAATACCCTTTTTCTTTAACACTCCCCTTAAGTGCAACTTAAGGAGAAGTTAAAACCTCTAAATGACGAATGCATAAAAAGTAAAAGATGTGTCTCAACAACTAGGCCTGATGAGGTACCCATGTACAAATGAAAAGATCTCTCATAAGCAAAGATAAAAGGGGAAAACCTCATGGAAAAAAATCCTCTCCAAAAGAGACAAAGATATATGAAGGACTAAGAAGGCTCAGAAATAATATATCAAAAAGAATAGGAACATGAAGAACACCATTGAATTATGAAGAAGTTGTAAATAACTATTAAAAATAACTACTATAGTGTTAAAACTAAAGAACCTTCTCTGGAGTCAATATGATGATTATGACTAAGAAGATAAGACTTTGCATGGGTGACCCCAACGATACTCGTCAAATAATTATTAGATGGAAAACCAAGACAATAATCTTCACAAGTGACCCGAATGATGCTACTCAACTAGTACAAAGATTAATTGCAAGTCAAAAATGCAAGTACCAATAGTCTAATTAATTTGATCCATTGAGGATGGAAGGTCACCTCCATAAAAAAAGAATGCAAGATTTTCTATATGGTATGTGTTCCATCTAACCAAAATGCATGGGAAACTAGTTGTTGCATCTACCTAGTACATAGGAACAAAAACTAAATACATAGTTCACTAAAAAATTGAAACCAAAGAAGCATTAGCACCAAAAATATGAAAGCCACTCTTTGATGCTAACAAGGGAGAGGAATGATAGGTTCACTAAAATTAGGTGTCATAATGTAGTGAATGAAGGAGAATAGATAATTAGAATGTGTACAAGATAATACTTTCAACTAAAAAAGGGTGTGCAAAACAAGACACATGTGCATGAAGGTAGATAAGGTTGTGATGTCAAATAACAAAAATGCACATAAAAAAAAATCCATAGAATTTATAATAAAATGCAAGTACAAAAAAGGAGCAACATGATGTGTGAAATCCTTAAAAGTATGTACAATAGTGGTACTTTCTCTCAGTGTGTCTACAAATGAAAAAGTGTATTCAATAGATGTTGAAACTGCCTAGAAAGCATAACATGCTAGAAATACATTTAAATAGGTCAAAATAAGTTATCTCACACAAGAAGAATGTTTCCAAGTGTCAAAATGTCTAAGTAATCAATCATAATGTGAAATAACAATAAACTAAATAAAATATACATGAGGAAAACTATGATAAAAGTGTATGGATAGCTATGAAAAGCTTTGAAATACCTTCGCAATGCCGCATAAATTGTGAAAAGTAGAGGTCTAAAAAGTTATGAGCTTGAGAGAAAAAAATGAACATCTAACTTTGATAGTGATAAAATATACCAATAGAAAAAATTGATAAAAATACGTGTACCATTAGAAAGTTCTTAGAACTATATTTTGATGATATATTGTTTGCTAAAATTCAACACCGTATACCCAAGTTATGCAAAAAATAAAAATAGCTCGTTTAGGGAAAATTAGAGCTAGAAGAAAAGTTGTGGGTCATTTGTACAACTAATGTTAGGTTGATGTCATGTTGAAGTTGGAAAAAAAATTGTAGCTTACCAAAATATTTCTTACATGGCCAATAATCTGCTAGGTTTCCCAGAAAACCATTGTTTCTTGATGAAAAATAATTTTAGAGGTCAAAAAACTATTTTAGCTATCAGAAACCACTAAAAAGTCCATAACATAGTAACACAAAAAAGAGAGTTTTTTACAAGCTCTGAAAAAGAATTATTGGCTTTTTCCAATAGTAAAGAGTCATTGGGAGGGTGTTGAGAAGTGGTCAAAGTTGACCAAGGAGAAAGTGTAGTCGTTGGAATTGCTAGGTTTGTGTGTTGATTCCTACCATAGCTAGAAATTGGAAAGTTTGTTACATGTTTGTAATCATTAGCGCTTATGTAGAGAATGAATTTCAACTGGTGTAGTAGTCCCTGACAGTTGGAAATATCCACCAATTGATGATGTCAATGTTGTCAGTAGAATAAAAATATGCCAAAAAATTCATAATTACCTATGTTTGAAAAAATATCACAAAATAAAACAATACCAAAAATAGAAAAATAACCATAAAAAATTGACAAAATATTATCGGGAAATCATTTTTTTTCATTGCTAAATTAAGTAGATATGAGGCTTACATAGGTTTAAATAGCAACTGTATATAGTTGTATGGATCTGTATAGTTTTGTATGGTCATACAAATATGTACAACTGCATATGGCTATAGATACAAATTTTTGTTTAAAAATTAGTGTACCTCTTAAAAAATTGCAAAATTTTTCCTTGCTTTAATTTTAGTGTTTATATAGGTGATCTTAAAGTTTTTGGGTCTTTTGGATGCAATGATGAGGTTTATTTGACTCCAAGATGCACCATTCTTTTTCCCAAGTCCAAAACTCTCAAAAAACTAAGATAGAAAATTACAAATCTAGAGTTTTGATACCATGTTGCAATTGATTCCTCAACTCTATAGCTCCCAAGGATCATCTACAATAAAAAAATTATCATACAAAGAGAAAAAAAAAATATATGGTGGCTAAGAGCTATATATCCAAAAAAGTATGAATCATTATGAATGTGCAATCCTCACTCAATGAATGATATAATTATGAATCCTTATAAAAGAAAAAGGAAACCCTAGATTCCTTATCTCTAGAAATTTTAATAAACATCTACTTGCCCCACTAAGCTCAGTTCTGCCACCAGACATCTCTAAAATTTGATTCCAACAAACTTCGATAGATGAGAGGTAAAGTTTTTAACATTGTAAAATGAATATTTTTATTTCAACATCTTTTAACAAATGTATGCATTATAAATAGTCACTAGTATAAGGTTAATACAATTAAACTCAAAATTATATGAGAGAATCTTGCTATTGTGTTGTACTAAAAATTAAAAACATTTTCATTTAATTGAGTAAAATTATTAGTAGATAACTATTTTCCTATGCTATATGGTTTGATTCTACGATAAGAGATGCATTTTTAGTCAAATAACATAGCAACTAAAATTGGGTCACCATGTCCACTACTTTGATCAATATGTTAGTATTATCATAAATGGTTAAAATGGTTGGACAATTTTTTAGATAAATAATTTTCAACAAGTTGAAGTTCATGTTAGATTTTTTTAATATGTTTGTTTTTTTCTTCAATGCATGGAAATGGTTTTTTTCTTCCATGTGACATTATGGTTCTTGAATGCAATTTTTAAGAGGGTCATTTTCATATCATCGAAAAGTATGTAGTAAATTTTATGGTTGAGTTAAGGTTTCTATGTTTATTTAGAAAAATGCTTCAATCGTTGGGAAACAAATAAAAATAAAGTTAGTACAAATAAGTTGGCATGAAGGTTAGGGGATTCTAATGAATGGAGGTAAATATAGTAATGCAACTCACCAAAAATGGAGATTAGGCTCTCAAGAGTCAAGAGTACAATAGAAAGAGAAAACAATGGAGCTACACTATAATGTATTCTAAGTTCAAATGTGATTAGTTTCATAAATTATTTAAGAGAGAAATTTGTTAATCGTTATTTTTATCAATAATGAAAACTAAGACTCAAAATAAACTTAAGAGAAATTTATTTGTGGTTTATTCAAAATGTGTGTCTATATTTTATTTTTTTCAAAGATTAGAATGAATGAATAATTTTTTTTGTTAATACAAGGTATACCAACACATGATTTTTCAAATTGGAAAGCAAGTTTTCTAAGAAACAATATAAACTTAAATAGTGTGTACTCCCTTTTAGAGACCAAGGACCACCTTGAACCTAAAGCTTCAACAAAGGCATCAGATTCATTGGCAATAATCCTGATTAGATGTCATCTTTATATCAAAAGGTTTTTCTAATTACCTAAAAAATAGGTAATCTAAATTAACAAAGTTTTTGTAAGGATTTATTTAAGTTCTCTATTCTATTGGTGGTGTTGCAAGCAATGCTTTGTAGTTTTAATTTTAGAAACTCTACATCTATCGTTTTTTCTAGATAAGTGTAATTATTCCACTATTTTCTTACTTTTGTAAATTTGGGTAGTTAAAGTTACAATTTAATATTAAGAGTGTAGGTCATTAATGTAAACTAAACATTTAACGATCAGTTGTACAATGGTATTCTATGCTTATATAAACAAAGTTGCATAATTTATATGAGGGTATGTGTATGAAAATGGGGGACCAAAAGGGGGGTCAAAAGTGACCAATTTTTTTGAAATCAATAAAATCTAATCTTGGATGAGAAATTGAAGACAATCATACTCAAAATTTGAAGATGTGACAAAAAAATTTGTCATAGTGCTTAGAGGATATTTTCTAAATTGCTGAATTTTTTTAAAATAGTGAAGAGTAAGAAGTTCAAATAAGGGGAGCACACAAAGTGCTCTTATTTTTGTCAAAAAAACATAACATAGCATCCTATGTGATCCCCCTAAAATTTTCACTATTTTTAAGTATTTCAAAATCACTGCGGTGGAAGATTTGTTAACATCATATAGTTTATGCCTAATTTTTTGCTAATATTTTAATCAATGTATCATTTTTATTAATTTTCAAAGTGGACACATTTAAAAAAATAAAGAATTGAGTGTACGCCCCTAATGTTTTGAAAACTAATTGAAAATAATTTGTTTAATGTGTATATACTAGATTTTATAATGTAAAAATGTAATTTGTTTCAAATTCGGATGAATGGACAAAAAGTTACACTAAAAATACTATACAGTGATTTTTGGCAAAAAAAAAAAGACATTGACAAAAGAAATTCAAGATCAAAACCTTAACATATTGAAAATTTTGAAAAAATTACATGGTTAGAAAAGTAAGAAAGAGTTCAATGTTATTGTGGCATTTTTTCATATTAGCATTAAAAGACATGATGAAGAAAATGCTCAATATTTAGGTGTTTTTCTAAATTTTATAAAAAATGTGCCTTTGGGCTTGACAATGAAATCCAACCCTTTGGGTTGGATGCCTAAGGAAACTCTACTTATAAGGGTTGGAAATGTCCAATGCAACAAATATTGAAAGCACATTCCTTTACAAGTAAGAAACACTTAACAATAAAAAAGAATGTGTGTCCCATATGTTTGGGATAGCATGCTTTGTTTTACCCTACAAACTACACTTTATCCAACATAGAAACACACTTTTTCTAATTTTGAGAAATTTCAATAATTGTTTGACAAATATATCATTGTTTTCTTCTTTCATTAACATGGAAGATTAAAATTGCATGTTTTTAAATTGAATTTTACAATTTAATAATTTGAATGATTATTTTCATGTTTTGAAAAACTTAAACAATTATTCATATTTTATCATCAATTGTCAATTAGTTTAACCAATTATATTAAAGAGATGGAATTTTCAACATCATATCAAGAAAGTTTATCAAAAGCACAAACATTGGAGGAACATGAAGTGGAGAATGAAAGAGACAACTCTGTGCAAATAATAAATTAAAATTTTATATTTGAAAGTGTGTCCTCTTTTCCATCTCAATTTATATTTGATAGTTCAATGATTATTAAATTACCTTGGTAAGAAGTATAGTTCAATATAGGAAGATTTTTTCTTAGTGTCATGCCTATATGACCTTAAGTTATGAGTTCCTAAATTTTTGCTCTATCCATAATTCATATTCTCTTTGGTGCCAACTCTCATATTATAGCCTCACATAAATCATTCACACTTTAGGTTATAATCAATTAATCACTACTTATAGCTAGTGGGAAAACAAGTCAAAGCACATGTTTTATTCTCAAATGGCTAGTGCTATTACCTTGCATATTCTTCACTATTTCTATGTGCCCATGATTCTATTAATCCCTTGTCATATCCCTTGGATTTCCTATGAACACAAGCTGTAACATCCCGCTACGCAACCCCGAAGGGTAAGATCCAAAAGAGGATAAGATATATTTTTTTTTTAAACATAAAAAATAACTTACACATAAAGCGGTTGCCAATACGATATATTGACAACAACCATGGCCAAACATGGCCGAATGCACAACCCAAAGAAGAGGACTAGTTTACCCTCCAAAGAAAATCCGATCTGGAGCAAATAGGATAGCTCCGAAAATTTCTACTGCGGTGCTCTGGAATTATCTGCGACAGTGCTCTAGAAATCTCTGCGCTGGAACTTTCTGCATTAGTGCTCCGGAAATCTCTGTTGTAACATCACAGAACACATACAAATTTTTTTGATGCGCCAGAACATTAACAATAACACAGAGCAACAAGAAAAAGCGGTGATGTGCCAGAACTTTAATAGCAGTAGCAACACAGAGCAACAAACAGAAAGCGGCGATGCGCCAGAACTATAACATACTATTGCATGAAGAAAATATACAACAAAAGCTCTGATTTTTGCATGAAAACTTCTAAAAGAAAGGCCAAAATGATCATCATAGTACAAGTGATTCTAATACCAACACCAGAACCCGTAAGCCAAATATTAAACATCACATTTCTTCTCATTAATTTATGATTACATCTTCTCTCTCAAGAGAGTACAATATACACAAAAAGGAATATACATTAGTACAATGGCATAGCTATGAATAAGATACATCAACAGATAAGATAAGTACAAGAGAGATCAACTCCAATTGGTGCTCCAATAACTTGTACACTAGTCTCCAATGGCAGTGGAAACACCTCCCTACCATGTGGACTCAAAAGAGACCACCCCACCGTGTTCGGAGGTAGTCATAAGGCCTAAGTAGAAATAACAAGGAAAATGAAACATAAGGCCAACACTCAAATCAAACACAAAGCAAACATGAAGTATAATGCATAAAATCCAATATCACAACATGAAGATGCTCATACAATAACATGTCAAGTACTACTCGTGACTCCTAAGGTACGAGGTACTAGAGTACTGATCAGATGGAGTGTCATCATGTGTGCTCGAAGGGATGGCACGACACGAAATCAAGTACACCTCTCATACAGACGAGGAGACTCAATCATGCTTGTATCAACGCCCTGGAAATGGATAGGCCTTCTTGTTTAACCAAACAAGGAATCCATAGAAAATATGAAACAAAGAAAAAGCCACTAAAATCCACCATTAAAACCATTTAACGCAGCCAAGCAACATTGTTGTGAAATCATTTAAACAACTGATCTCATACACTCACAAGTAGATCAAATGCATTCAAACATTCACCATTAACTTAAAAAAAAAACCAATCATATAATCAATATTACCTCATTAAATCATCTCCCAAAACCACTTTTAAAACAGATAAAAACTACTAAGTGACAGAGACACAAAATACGGGTTCCAACTGCAACTCAAAGGAATGAAAAGAGGGCATAAAAATTCAAAGTGCTCAGATTAAAAATATAAGTTTGACCCAGTTCAGATTTTGATGTTTCCAATTGGATTCCACCTTTGGTTTCCAAGTTTATGACAAAAAACAAGGTGTTTTGAAAAATGTCATTTTTATCCAAGCTGGGCAAACACATGAAAAATAAAAGTGTTCGAATTAAAAATCGGACAACGACCCAGTTGAGATATGGGCGTTTCTACATGGAATCCAATTTTATTTTGCATTTTTACCAGATGGTTAAAGAGCAGCAAAGAAAAATGTTTTTTAACAAGTAGGCACAAATTTGACCAAAAATGAAAGTGTCCAGAATTGAAATATGACAAAGACCTAGTTGAGATATGGGCATTTCTACATGGAGTCTGCCTTTATTTTGCATTTTTAATAGACGGTTAATGAGTAACAATGTAAAAACATTTATTTTTTACAAGTTAGGCAAAAAAACTTACAAAAATAAGTAATTAAAAATGCCCATAAATCTATTTTTCCAGCAACCCATTTTAGATTTAACTATTTTTAGATGAATTCCACCTTTGTTTCATAGTTTAGGACAAGAGAATGAATCTATTTTAGAACAAACATTGACAATGAAACAAGCTGGAAATGCACAGTCAAGTCTGCCATAAAGAAAACTACAGGGCAACGAATCAAATCCAAAACAAACATTATCTATCTGCAAAATATTCACAAAAAAGAATAGAAGAATAAACCTGCCATAAGGAAATGCAAAGCTTACCATTCTCAAACTAAATCACATTCAATACCACCAAAAATTCAAGGGATTCAAGAACTACAAAAAAATACCTCAATGCTGCCCCAAAACAAAAATGAAAGAATACTCTATGTAGAAGGCATGACCGGATTTCAAAATAGGACAAGGAGGAAATGGCACGCCGAATTCAAGAATTCAATACCCACAAATTTCTTCTTGGAAAAACTCCATGTTCCTTCCCAAACTCAATTGCCCAAATTGTGGGGTTTTCTCTTTTTTCCCCAAACATAAATTTTCTTCTCCAAAAAGATAACTCTCCTTCAAAACAAAATGAATATAAGTATATATATCAAAGACAAGGTTGCCCCCTTTTTTTTCCTTTTAGCTAAACTCCTCAACACAATAAAATGAAATAAAATATTTTATTAAACAAGTTATTAATGCTCTCCGAAACAATTAATTAAAATCACTAAATATACAATATTCTCTATTTCATATAAAAATAATAATTTAAATCTAAACATTAAAATACACAAAGCCCCCAAATAAGATTTAAATAAGACTATGAGAGCTCACAAAATGGATTAATAAAATAATTTAAAATTTTCCATATGAAATATATCATTCTCTCGAATGATCAATAAAAATTATTTAAAATAACATATTTAAAATCTTATGGATATAATCATTCAAATCTCCCATCAATAAAACACTAAAAAATGCTATATATAAAATCGCGAAAAGATGTCAAAGAAACCACATCATAACACTGACAACCAAAATAAATAGCCACATAACAGATTAACGGAAACCATTACAAAATACCTAAACAAAACACACTGGTAAACCACATGCAACCGAAAGGTGCTTCAAACATTACCATTAGGTAATCAGACAGTAAGACAACAACATGGAAACACTACACTAACAAGGTACAGTGGCAAGGGCAGGGGATGTTTGGCCTGTGACTACCTCCAGTAACCACCATCGGGGAATATGAGTATGCTCAGGCGTGTGAATCTAGGTGGAGTCAATACTCAGTACCTACACCACTCCAATTACACGTCAAAGTACATGTTCATATAACATATATGATATAGTCAAAGCAACATCAATCATCAAGAAGAGGGTCATGATATCATAAGCCTCTCGAATACGAGTGTTACAACATCATCCCTTTCCTAGCCGTAATCGTACATAAGCAATAATAACAGTATATAAACATATAAGCATGTAATCCAGAATAATAACTAATCATCAATGTCTAATCTCATTATAACAAGATTTAATAGTTAGAATACCAAATCAAAATCAAAATGTTATCTTACCCAGACTGGAGTTAGAGAGGTGTTACATCCTCCCTCCCTAAGATTTGACTTACTCATGGAAGTCATGTAAACTCAATATGCAACCATGCCACATTAGTACTCAAAATCTAATAATTAACATTAAAAAAAATATTGTACTTTACCCAAAGATGAGAAATATAATATACATCATTCATCACTGAATGAAATAGAAAGGACATCCTTTTAACATTCACCTTTCGAAGAATCATTATCAATATATTGACATATGCCTTACTCATAAAATCTCAACATGAAACAAAATAACATGGTTAATCTTGCTAACATCACATATGCTACAATTCTCAACATAAGCATTTATTTTAACATACGCATTCATTCAAAGATAGGTTAAGATACACATTGATTTCCACTAAGAATAGAGTAAATAAGATGCATAAGCACTCAATTCTTTCCAAAACACCATTGTTTGCAACAATATTAGTTTTCTACACACTTCCAATCTCACACATTAGAACATATTTGGCATCATTTTCAACAAGATATAACAATTTACACTTTCTAAAGCATAATAAGCCAACTTTTGAACTTTTCATATGTAACCATATCCAAGATGAAATATGCATTCATACATACATACATCACTAGGAATCACATCACAAGGCTACACAAGGGTCCATCTGGACACTGGTAAGCAGCATACTAATCCATGATACATAAACCATGAGCCAAGAGCCAATATACATCTCACATAATTCATACCTCACACTCAGTGGTTGATGGTGTTAGGCCACACACACATGGTGAGACCATCCAAACAAAACCACAATGATTTATCTCTTATTGAATAAGGTGGTTAGCCTCCAAGAGATAGTCATCACACATAGGTGAATAGTGGGTCCTAGCTGTGTAACAGCCTCACATACCCCCATCCTCAAAGTTCCCTGCGTCTACTTCCTCGTATACACTTAACCGAGTCCATCTCTCCCATTTTTGATTAGGAATCACATTACAACACAAAACCAACATTTGAAAACAACAAATAAAAAACTAGTTTAGCCACCAAAGATCGTATATAATTATCAAATAAAGATTCAATTTCAGCAATAAGGCAAGAAATGTGCGCATTTTCAACACTAAATCATATGTAACCATGAGGGCTATGTGGAAAATAATATCACAAGGTGTGGATAAACCATCACAAGCAAGATAAATCAATTTTTTTCCGGTCCTCACAATCAAAGTGAAAATCATCAATAACCAAAAGAAGATTCACAATCTTTGAAATGGCACAATACATAACTATGTGACTAAACTAGCCACCGAATGAGGAAGGAGGGAACAACGTCTAACTATCACAATAGCCCCTCATGTGGGGTAGAGTGAGCACACCAACCACATGGCATGAGGTGTACTCCTTGGCTACACCCCACATCACGTCATCATGCAACATGGATTCGCCAAGTGGCCCACGCACTCCTTGGCTGCCCACATGGAATGTGCACCTCGACCACATCTCGCATCACATCTCAGTGCGGCATGGTCATACGCCAGCCGGAGAAGGTACATACTGGTTGTATGTCACATGGCAGTGTGTCTGTGGCTCCGCAGAAGTAGGCATGCGCAAAACACACCCCACATAGCAATATCTCATGGAAAGGGCACACGTAGGTACTCGATGTAGCCAAAAGTATACATGGCTAGGACATACCCATATGCCAACCGACCCAAACACTATCAAGATAAAACATGAGTGTCCCTCTACAAGTGTATGAGGCCCCATTACACTCATCACACAAGTAGGCTATCATAACACAATCTCATAGTGCACCTTCATGTGTCTATGCATGTGGCATTGTGTCCTTGAGCTCGGCTCACTACCATCAACAACATGGCATCATCACCAGCACTATGTCGGAACATCAGTGTGGTGTGGCATCATATCTATGGCATCGTGGTAGAACACATGCAGATACATAATATATAATGCATGTATGAGGATAAAAATATGGGGCTAATCAAGCGTCACCTCTCATGTGGACAAGGTCGACTCGCTAATGCCAACTCAATGCCCCTGCAGGTAGCCAGGCAATGCCAGCTCAACATCCCTACAGACAGTCAGGAAATACTAACAAACCAATGCTATTGTACACAAAAATATGGGGATTAGGCTAGCACATATGGATCAAGCACCCTAATCTATCATAAGGGGAAGTAGTGAGTACTTTCCTTGAGATCGATTGAGCTAAGACCGCTCTATGCCACAACATGCATACACTACACACTCCTCCTAAGGAACTTTGTGGCTGCTACTACCCCATCACAGATTGAGGGACTAGAGAACCAAAAAAAGAGATTCTATGAAACTAACTTTTGGCAACTCTTAATTATATATATAAATTTCAACCACACGTGGGTTGGCCCTCAATCAGGTAATAAACATACAAGCACACATAAAGGTATGGTTAATCCCACACCTAAAATACAACATATTCCCCATGGATAGGTACACAGTCTCACCATCCCATGGGCACACAAAGCAAGTAAGGGGTATTCACAACACTTAACATGTGCACTAACACAGGATGTTCACATAACAAGGAGTACCTTTTTCCAATTTCCTCTTACCAAAATAAAACCATTATCCACCTCTAATTATGCAAGATCAATACAACTTTCTAAGAACACGTACTCCCAACATCCATGTAAAGAAAATTAGATGCGGAAAAGACTCTCCTAACGTCAATACCTCAGAGAAGAATGCAGATATACTTTTAATTTTTAAATTACAGTCCAATTAAGATGCACCATGAAACAGATAACAGAAACAAAGTATTTGACAATCACACATGAACACCAGATATATGTGGGAAAACCCTTACGGGAGAAAAACCCACCACACCAAGAGAAGTCACTTTATATTACAGTAATAAAGATTACATACAAGTTTCAAACTTATCTTTCTGATGTCTGTATACAGCAGCAGTCACCATGAACAAATTTGTACAAGAACTTCTGGTTATAGTCTACACAGAATAGAATTCATTTACTGATGATACAACAAACTGTCAATTCAACCAACCACCATCGAACCCCCAAGCGTCTGCAACTACAAACTATATCCATGGCATTCCCTGATTGTCGAGCTTCCTCACAGAACCATCACAACGAATAGACTTTCAACTATTCAGATTCAACTTCTCCTATTGGTCCACAAGACTCCACTTAGGACGGTCAAAACAGTTAGAAAAACCACACTGTGTTGGCATCTCGGTGAGACACTAACAGTGTCTCGCCAATGCCACATAACCTTCACATCGACATCGCCAAGAGTTACCGTAGTCGTCAAGATAGTCCAACAAGCTTCATATGTTACACTGAGCCACCAAAGAGTCAACGAGACTTATCGCTTTCGCCAGGAGATCATACCGAGATCCATATGTTATACCGATGCTAGTGTTCTTATCGGCCAGATAATTGTCTTTCAATGAGACCATATACCGAGCTCCAAAGAGTAGTTGCCAAGACTTTTGTGTATCGCCGAGAGATCTTATCGAACTCCGAGACTTACCCCGAAGGCTCCAACATAAAGTACTGTTGGCAAGACATGTTAACTTCGCCAAGAGTTCTTATCGAACAAATATATGTTACACCGATGACCATCATTTGACAAGAGCTATACCGAAAGCATCTCATTATCGGCAAGACATTTCATTCTCGCTGAGACATCTCTTCGAAACCCTTTGTGTTACACCAATGAATAACACTTGATCCCCCGTCGGTGAGACATTTCAATGTCGCTGGGACATCTTATCGAAACCATTGTGTTATCCCAAAGACCTCAATGTGAATCCTGTCAGTGAGACTTCCGTTCATCGGTAAGACTTCTTACCGATAGACCACAAGATATGCCGAAGAGTATAACATGTAACATACTGTCGGTGAGACACTTATCAATCGCTAATAGTTCTTAGTGAACCCTTAATGCTACCCCGATGATTCCAAGTGTGTCCCCGTTGGAAAGAACTTCAAATGTCGCTAGGACTTCTTCCCGAGTGTTGAAGTCACTCCAAAGCCACCAGTTGTAGTGAGTCTCCCCGAAGCCCGATTGAATGGCCTATCGGCCAGAGGTCTCCACGCGGTAAGAGGTCACAACGATAGATTCTTGTCACAACGATAGACTCCAAAATGTTAACCATTCGGCGAGACTCCTCCAAGGTCACAGTGACCTGAACAAGACATGGTGCTACCAATTTGCTAGTCAGCCAGACAAGATGGAAGTCATACTGACTTGGCTCTAATGGAGGTTTCAGCCTGTATTGTTTGAGGCATACATTTCCAACAATCTCCCACTTGATGAAGATCATGCAGGCACCTCCAGAGCACAAATAAAACTTATTGAAAATTATGGGCACTAAGGCCCATTGAACTGGCACACCACCTAAACTTGTCTATGCTCACTGGCTTCGTCAATGCATCTGCAACATTCTCCAGAGTATCAACCTTTTCCAAACTGACCTTTCCATCCTCAACCATATCTCGTACAAAGTGGTATTGTACATCAATATGTTTCATCCTGGCATGGAAAGTAGGGTTCTTTGCCAAACAAATTGCACTCTGACTGTCACAGAAAATTGTTATTTCCCCTGCATCAAAAACAATGTTAGAACACAAATGTTTCAACCATACAACCTCTTTACAAGCATGAGTAGCTACCATGTATTCAACCTCCATAGTGGACAAAGAGACTACAGCTTGTCGCTTGCTCATCCAACTCACTGCACCACCATTCATCATAAAAATGTATCCACTGGTGGACCTCCTACTGTCAATGTCCCTGAATTAGAATCCACATAGCCTTGAATACTGAGAGTCCTCTGGATTCAACCAAGTTCCCATGGTAACACAAAGCAAAATCTGAAGTGCCCTTCAAATATTTGAACTCTTTTTACAACATCCCAATGCGTTCTTCCTAGATTAGCCATAAATCGACTAAGTACTCGCACTGCTTGGGAAATGTCTAGCCTTGTACAGACCATTGCATACATGAGACTGCCAACAACACTAGCATAGGGTACACTGGTCATGTCCTCCATCTCAGTAGGATATTTTGGACAGTCCTCAACAGATAGCTTCGTTCCCTGCATGACTGGAACCACTAGTTGTTTGCAATCATTCATACAAAATCTCTCAAGAACAGTCCTGATATACTTACTTTGGTTGAGCCATAGTTTTCTATTCTTCCTATCCCTGGTTATCTCCATCCCCATAATATACCTTGCTGCACCAAGATCTTTCATTTCGAACTTAGCAAACAACTGAGACTTAATATCAGAAATCATTAGCTTACTATTGCCTATGAATAACATATCATCAATATAGAGAGCAATAACAAGCACTTGATCACTTTCAACTTTATAATAGACACAATGATCAGATAACTTTATAATAGACACAATGATCAGATTTTGATCTCACAAATCCCAAAGACAATACAAAAGTATCAAATTTCTGGTACCACATTCTAGGTGACTACTTTAACCCATACAGAGACTTCTTTAATTTGCATACCAATTTTTCTTTACCTTTTCAACAAAGTGCTCAGGCTCGACATATAGATTTCTTCTTCAAGATCACCATGAAGAAATCTTGTCTTCACATCCATCTATTCGACCTCTAAGTCATATGTTGTTGCAAGTGACAAAAGAAATCGATAGACGTCGCTTAGCTCGGAGAAAAAATCTCCCCATAATCAATTCCCTCGACCTGGGAATAACCCTTTGCAACTAGTCTTGCCTTGTACTTTTCTACACTGCCATCCAGACCAATATTTTTCTTAAATACCCATTTGCAGCCCACAAGTTTTCTACCTTTAGGCAAGGGCACCAAACTCCAAGTTTCCTTTTTCTCTAATGACGCCATCTCTTCGTTCATGGCTTCCAACCAAGAGTCTGAATCAGACATTTTAAATGCCTCTTTTACAGTCCTAGGCTCATCAGTGCTAGAAATCAAAGCATAGGCACAAGTAGAATCAATCAATGAGAACCCATACCTATCTGGTTGTTTTCTATCATGGGTTGACCTCCTCAATAGCTGAGGCTGAGGTTGTTCTTCTTCTTCCGAACTTTCAGAACTACTCGAGCTCTCCTCAGTTTCAGGTACATTTTGAATTTCCAATTCCTCTTTCTCAGGTGTAGGAGGAATTTCAACTACATCCTTATTGTTTTTAGAATTTTTCTTTGACTGCAGATCCAAGGTGGAAGGTTTCAACTCACGAAATATTACGCTTCTGTTGTACAGAACCTTCTCCGTATCAGGATTCCAAAGCTTGTATCCCTTTATGACAGCACTATAGCCAATAAAAATACATTTGACAACCTTGTTCTCCAATTTAGATCTTTTCACATTCGACACATATGCATATGCCTCACAACCAAAGACTCGAATATGTCTAAGAGGGGTCTTCTTACCAAACCATGCTTCCAAAGGTGTTTTCTCAACAAGAGTAGAATTTGGAGACCGATTAATCAAGTAACATGCAGTAGCAGTAGCCTCAGCCTAGAACTTCTTCTCCAATCCAGCACTACTAAGCATACTTCATGCTCTCTCCATCACTGTCCCTTTCTACAACTCCATTCTGCTGTGGAGTATAAGGTGTAGTCTTGTGTCTTTTAATTCCATGGTCTTTACAATATCTTTCAAATTCATCAGAACATAATTCACCGCCATTATCAGTCCTTAAGCATTTTATTTTTCTACCAGTTTGATTTTCAACAAGGTTCTTAAATTCCTTAAATCGACTGAACACTTCTGATTTACTTTTCAAAAAATAAACAAATGCTCTTCTTGAATAATCAACAATAAACGACACATAGTATCTTGACTTAGACAAAGAAGGAACATTTACTGGACCAAACACATCCGAATGAATATAATCTAGCAAACTAGAAGATTTATGAGGACTATCATAAAATGAAACACAGTGCTACTTTCCATATATACAATGTTCATAGAAATCAAATTCCAGATTACAATCTTCAAGCCCCTCAACCAGATTTTTGTTTTTCAAGGTTTTTAAACCTTTTTCTCCTATGTGGCCTAACCTATGATGCCAAAGCATAGTCTTCTTTGCAGGAAGTTATACTTCCATAGAGTTTACATAATTAGGGATATTTCCCTCTTTACCTCCATGAGCAGCTTTCAGTGACTTTGAAGAGACACTGTTACATTGAACAACTTGTGCATCCAACTTGTATAGGGTACCAATTCGAGCGTCTCTAGCCAGCACTATTGAACCTCTAGTCATCTTGCAGCCATTTCCAGAGAGCATGACTTGCACTCTGATATCATTCAGCTTACTGACAGACAATAGATTTCGAGCCAGACTTGGTATGTGCATAACATCATTGATCCCCTTCACTCTGCCACCAGGGAATTGGATTTTGAATCTTCCACGACCAACAATCTCCAAATTTGAATCACTTGCTAAGTACACCTTTCCACCATCGTGTTCTTCATACTTCATGAACCATTCTCTATGAGATGTCATGTGGAAAAATGCTCCAGAATCAATCAGCCAGACATCATCTGATGCCTGTGTAGCCAAGGCTATAATGAAGGTGTCTGCATCACTATGAGAAGAGTCATTGTCGGAAGAATACTTCTTCTTCTTCTTCTTCTTCTTCTTCTCCTCTTTACAATCCTTTCAGACATGACCAGGTTGCCCACAGTTCCAACATTTCACCTTGGACTTCTTGCCAGGAGACTTTGATCTCCCCTCTTATTTTGATTTGGACTTCTTGTCCTTCTTCTTTCCTTTCTCTTTCGGTCTTCCTCTGACAGCAAGAGCTTCCTTCGCCATCTCAGAAGATTTCCTTCTCATCTCTTTTGATAGCAAAGAACCAACAACATCTTCCATCTTGAAACTGGATGTTGTACTCCCAATAGCCATCACTAGATGATCCCATGAGTCTAGAAAAGAACATAGTAGAAGCATACAACGATCCTCTTCATCAATTTTTACACCAACAGATGTCAATTGAGCAATCAACATATTAAATGTGTTCAAATGATCAGCTATAGACCCTCCTTCCTGGATTCTCAAATAATACAACTTCTTCCTCAGGAACAGTTTATTCACCAAGGACTTCCCCTAATAAATAGACGCTAGTCTCTTCCACAAAGAAGAGGCAGTCTTCTCCTCATTCACATTCAGAAGAACTGAGTTTGCCAAACAGAGCCTTATCAGCCCCTTAGACTTCCTATTTGCAAGGTCTCAATCCTCTTGCTTCATGCCTGTAGGTTTAGTTCCAGACACTGCAAGCCACATATCACGATCAACTAGAAGACCCTCCATCTTGAGTTTCCACAACTCAAAGTTACTGCCATTGAATTCCTCTATTTCAAGCTTTCCAGATGTGCTAGCCATCTCAACCTGTAATCAGAAATAACAAACTCTACAAGACTTCCACTGAATAGAATTGACACAAAAAACCCAATGTACCCACAAGGATAACACAACTGGCCAGGCTCTGATACCACTTGTAAGGAAAATCAGATGCGGAAATGACTCTCCTAACGTCAATACCTCAGAGAAGAATGCAGATATACTTTTAATTTTTAAATTACAGTCCAATTAAGATGCACCATGAAACAGATAACAAAAATAGAGTATTTGACAATCACACATGAACACCAGATATACGTGGGAAAACCCTTACGAGAGAAAAACCCACCACACCAAGAGAAGTCACTTTATATTACAGTAATAAAGATTACATACAAGTTTCAGACTTATCTTTCTGATGTCTGTATACAGTAGCATTCACCATGAACAAACTTGTACAGGAACTTCTAGTTATAGTCTACACAAAATAGAATTCATTTACTGATCATACAACAAACTGTCGATTCAACCAACCACCATCAAACCCCCAAGCGTCTGTAACTACAAACTATATCCATGGCATTCCTTGACTGTTGAGCTTCCTCACAGAACCATCACAATGAACAGACTTCCAACTGTTCAGATTCGGCTTCTCCTATTGGTCCACAAGACTCCACATAGGACGGTCAAAACAGTCAGAAGAAACCACACTATGTTGGCATCTCGGTGAGACACTAACAGTGTCTCACCGATGCCACATAACCTTCACATCGACATCACCAAGAGTTACCGTAGTCTTCAAGATATTCCAACGAGCTTCATATGTTACACCGAGCCATCAAAGAGTCGGCGAGACTTATCGCTTTTTCCAGGAGATCATACCGAGATCCATATGTTATACCGATGCTAGTGTTCTTATCGGCCAGACAATCATCTTTCACTGAGACCATATACCGAGCTCCAAAGAGTAGTCGCCAAGACTTTTGTCTATCGCCGAGAGATCTTATCGAACTCCAAGACTTACCCCGAAGGCTCCAACATAAAGTACTGTTGGCAAGACATGTTAACTTCACCAAGAGTTCTTATCGAACAAATATATGTTACACCGATGACCATCATTCGACAAGACCTATACCAAAAGCATCTCATTATCGGCAAGACATTTCATTCTCGCTGAGACATCTCTTCGAAACCCTTTGTGTTACACCGATGACTAACACTTGAGCCCCCATCGGTGAGACATTTCAATGTCGTTGGGACATCTTATCAAAACCATTGTGCTATCCCGAAGACCTCAATGCGAATCCTATCGGTAAAAATTTCGTTCATCAGTAAGACTTCTTACCGATAGACCACAAGATACGCCGAAGAGTATAACATGTAACATACTATCGGTGAGACACTTATCAATCACTAAGAGTTCTTAGCGAACCCTTAATGCTACCCCGATGATTCCAAGTGTGTCCCTGTCGGCAAGACCTTCAAATGTCGCTGGGACTTCTTCCTGAGTGTTGAAGTCACTCCGAAGCCACCAGTTACTGTGAGTCTCCCCGAAGCCTAATTTAATGGCCTGTTAGCCAGAGGTCTCCACATGGTAAGAGGTCACAGTGATAGATTCTTGTCACAGCGATAGACTCCAAAATGTTAACCGTTTGGCGAGACTCCTCCTGTTAGCCAGAGGTCTCCACATGGTAAGAGGTCACAGTGATAGATTCTTGTCACAGCGATAGACTCCAAAATGTTAACCGTTTGGCGAGACTCCTACAAGGTCATAGTGACC
>VDFB02314919.1:0-19528 GCA_007258455.2 Sequoia sempervirens | reverse complement strand
CTAATTTTCAATGCTAAAACTTTTACAACTTTTGGATGTCATCCATCATAATTAAATGATAACCATCATGTTACTATCTCTCTTCTAGAATGCTAAATTTGGCGGGAAAGTATGACGGGTATGTGTAGCATGTAGTGTGGCACATAGCGAACATCTGAAGCAAGAAATGGAGGTTGTGGTGGGAATGTCTGGGGGTGTGAAGAAATGATCCCTACAAACCTCACCATCTCTACATCACTTCTAAGGCATAGATTTCAAGCATTGCAACAATTATAACATATGGCTATGTGCAGGATCATCATGGAAAAAACAAGCCCTTAAGTGGCAAAATAAAATAAAATCAGAGTTAGGCAACTTGACATAAAAATTTAAATAAGTTATCTATATTATTTTAAAAATATGTAAGAATAGAATCTGTAGTAAATTGAATGTAGTTTCTAAACTACTAGGTTTGTTTTTTTTTTAAATCTATTTGGTGAAAATTTGAAATTTCAATGCAGTAGTATTTAAATTTTAGAGAAAAAATAAGAATTAGGTGTCTATTTGACCACCCTAACCACAATAAAATGATAATTATTTTTTATAAGATTTTAGATATAAGTAGAGGATTCATGTCCCAATATGATGCATATTTTTTTGTAATTTTTTTCCAAGTAAATCATTAATTATGAATTTTTTATTACAAATTTTAAAAATATAAAAAACTCTTATGTTTGACCACCTTAATTTGGTCAAAACTTCATGAAATTCAATTTTTCTTTTTTTAATCCTATAGTATGCAAAGCATAGAATGTAACACATCTTTTTGATTCAAAAAATGTGTTACCATTTGAAAGCTATAGATATTTTTCAATCAGTCTATCAATCAGGATTTTAGTCATAATTTGAATAGAAAATGAATAATAATTACTTATTAAATTCAAAGTAAAGTATAATTTATATTGGTGAAAAGATGAGAATCTCCTTTAAAAACCCTTTTCATTTCATCAATTTTGGGTTAAAAAAATTGTCAGCCACATAT
This sequence comes from Sequoia sempervirens, assembly GCA_007258455.2. NCBI lineage: Eukaryota > Viridiplantae > Streptophyta > Pinopsida > Cupressales > Cupressaceae > Sequoia > Sequoia sempervirens. The sequence continues at coordinate 18,507 of VDFB02314919.1, read as the reverse complement.
CCATCATATTGCCACTTTTTGGCCCATCATGATCTTGCACATACCCATATCACAATAATGAAAATACTCCTGGGCTATTTTTAGATATACATTAAATCTAGGGGAATATGAAGAATAATATTGTGGCAGTGGGGACAACGCAATCAGAAGTCATAATTAGTCCTTTACCGACCTGCCCGGGAAAGAAACAATGGTTTTCTGGGCAGTTTGAATGACCCTCGAAAATGGTGTGTTTAAGAAATGTGTGTGCATGTTTATTAATATATTTTTCTCTTTTTGAAAAGTTGAAATGAAATTTAGTGTGTATATTAATACCTTATGAATATAGTGACATGCCCATGATTTGTAAATGAATCATTAGGAAAATATATTGTCGGTCTTGAATGTTTACATGTTCTATATACATCCTTTTATGCTATTCTCCCAATTGCATTCTATTAAAAACACGATACAACTTTTGGAAATAATCCACAAATAGATTCACTCTAGCTTTTTCACTGCAGACACAAATAACGTCTTGTTTAATCTTGAAAGAGAGTTAAGAGGCGGAGAAGGTGTGGAAGGAAAAAGTAGAAAGAATTTGTTTTGGGATCTTGTGTGCCAAGGAGAGACAGAGGAGACGAGATAGGGCTTGAGTGGAGGTTAAAAGGATATATTTCAATGGTTGCACGATGGCTTCAGAAGGCGTGTCACACCGAGCGAGTTTAGTAAATCTCATTTCTGAGATAGGGGTACCAAATTTTAGAGAACGATATGCCCTACATCTTGTTCGGGCTTTGAATACCCTGAAGAAGCCAATTGCCACATGTATCCTTTTCCCTAACTATAATCCAGGCAACCTAGAGAAGCCCTAGGCTCAATAAAATTTGTAGTAGAGAGAACAATAGGCATGTACTAAGAAAAATCTTGAGGCCAAAAAAGATTGAGGTGATAATTGCTCAAAGGGTCAGGTGCCATTCTCATCTGGTAATGCAGCCCAAGCTGAAACAAAACCACATGTACCAAAAGATGAATTGGTTGCTTGCAACACAATTAGAAGTTCTAGAAAGTCTTGTCAATTCCATTAGGAATAACCAGTCCCCACTAAAAAATTTTATATCTTAATAGTCATAGAAGAGGCTCAAAATTTTATTTTGTAGGAAAAGACTCTATTCTCGTAGTCTTGCATATTTGGGATAGTATATGTATGTTAAAGACTCTATTCCCGTAGTCTTGCATATTTGGGATAGTATATGTATGTTAAAGACTCTATTCCCGTAGTCTTGCATATTTGGTACAGTATATATTTGTTTTTCTTTTGCAGATGATGAGAAGTATTTTGTTTACAATATTTGATTTCTCACTGAAAACGTACATATTTTCAAAGTATTGTAAACATATTTGAATGTGCATGCATAGTTACAGAAATAATTATTGGCATAGTGTTTACAATGAAAGTCTTTTTTAAGAATCCGTGTACATAAAAAAATTGCATTTAAGTTTCAATTGGTCCGCATATACATTGCCATTGTGCAGTTACTATTTTGTTGTTTTTAAAATTTTTTGTAATGATATTGACCATACCGTATTGTAATATGAAGGAATGCAAACATAGTTTGTGTTAGGAATATAGAATGTGTCATGAAGTAAGATTGTCTAGAATGTAAAGAAGTTTCTAGAATGTAAGAATTTTTCAGAATATTGAAACAGCTAGAAGTTGTTCATAAAAAGAACATTCCAGCTATAGAAGTCTCTAGATTACTAGAAGTTTCCAAGCTCCACTATAAATATGAAGTTGTTCATTGCAAACAATACTGCAGTTGTAAATTGTTGGATTGTTTGGAATACAAGTTAGACTGTTATACTTTCTTCAACTGTTCTCTTTGTTTTTATGCTTTGTTCTACCCTATTTTTTGCATTGTTGATGACTATTATTTCATAATTATATTTATTCAGGTCTATTTTTACATGGTATCAGAGCCAGATTCATTTAGAGGTTCAACTAGAAATATTTTGCTAGAGTGATTTGTTTGTAGGGAAGATATATTTTTGGAACTGGTTTGTTTGTAGGGCTGATATATTGTTGGAAAGATATTTGGTTGTAAGGTTGTTATATTGCTGGAGTAATATTTGTTTGAAGACTGATTTTATTTTGTGGCTAACACGGGCTCTTCAAATGAAGTTTTTCCTATCTTTGATGGAAGTGGTTTTGCAGATTGGAAGATTGCAGTCAAGAATGTTTTGAGAGAAAAGGCTCTATGGAGGATAATGAATAAGGAAATTGGAGAAACCCAAACTGACAGAAAAAAAGAGTTGTGGAAATGCAAATTGGAGCAAGCAAGAGGTATTATTGGTAAAGCTTTGAGCCCCAATCTGAATAGAAGATTTGTTGATGTTGATAATCCAATAGAGTTGTGGGATAATTTAGAAAAAGATTATAAAGATGCAGATATTGCTAGCATGTTTAGTATAAAGAAAAATTGGCAAATTTAGAGCCATCTGATTTTGAAAAAATGACTGATTACTTCAATGAAGTTACATTTTTAAATGCTCAATTGAAAAAAATAGGTGTTGAATATGCAAAAAAAGGTTTTCAGTTGATTGCAATGGTTGAAAGTAAACTTCCCCAGCCATACAAGGTATTTAAGGAATCAAGGAAAAGGGTTCTTCAAATAAATCCCAATACCCCCAGTAAACTTTTTATCAATTTTGTAAGTCAGTTTTAGATGAAGAAGTTCAACTTATTAAAAAAGGATATATTAAGAAGAATCATGCATATGCAACTAAAAGTAAATTTTCTAGAAATTTTGATGAAAAAAAGAATTGGAAAAATAAGTCTAAAAATGATGATGGCTCTAACCACTTTTCTAGAAATGATGGTGTAGAAAAGCAAGTTGGAAGAAAACCCATTATTTGCAGGTATTGTGGAGGTGAAAATCACATTGAGAAGTTTTGTTTGAAGAAGAGGGACAGTGAGAGGCAACAATATAAGCCTAAGCAAGAAAGGTTTAATGATGGCAAGATGGATCAAAATAGCTTTCTAGTTGTGTCCTTTCAAAAGCAAGGAAAAGATAAATCCACTATTAAAGGGGGTTATTTTGCTTCAGATTTTAATAAAGAATGGATTCTAGATTAAGGAGCATCTTATCACATGACTAGAGATAGATCTTTATTTGTTGATTTTAATGAAGAAACGAATTAAAATCAAGAAATAACTATTGGTAATAAAATGAAACTTCCATTTTTAGGAACAGGAACTGTTAATGTGACAAATGGGACTTTGAAAAATGTTTTATTTGTAAAAGGATTAGAGGTAAATCTTATTTCAATATATAAAATAATTTAGGCTGAATATGAGTTTTTTGTCAATGTTGATCAAGTTATTGTTAGAGATAGAAAAGACCCAACCAATATAATTGCTATTGGTAGAGTTGATTATGAAGAGAGTCTATTTAAATTTGTGGGGTTTGTTGATAAATACACACTCTCTCATGCTTTTATTGCTCAGACTGATTATATGTCAAAGCTTTGGCATGCTAGACTTGGACATATAAATTATAGAAAATTACAAGAGATGATTAGAATGGATATGGTTAGAGGATTAACAATAAATTCAGCTTCTGAAGGTGTTTGTGAAGGGTGTGTGTTAGGGAAACATCATCGAGATCCTTTTGATTTGGGTAAAGCATGGAAAGCTAATCATCCACTACAACTCATTCATAGTGATTTGAAGTTTTTCAAAATTTTAAGGCATTAGTTGAAAATCAAAGTGGGAAAATAATTAAATGCTTAAGGATGGATAATTGGGGTGAATATTGTAATTATGCATTTAAATCATTTTGTGTAAATCATGGTATTAAGGTGCAAAGAATAGTTCCTTATAATCCTCAACAAAACGGGGTGGCTAAACGAATGAATAGAACTCTTCTAAAAATGGCTCGTTGTATGTTCCATTTTAAAAGTTTGGATAATAAATTTTGGGTTTGGCTGTCTCTTGTGCCACACATATTGTAAATATAATTCCCACTAAAGCCCTCAAACATGTTACTCCTGAAGAAGCATTGGGTGGAAGAAAGCCTCATGTTGGGTATTTTAAAGTGTTTGGTTGTCTTGCTTTGGAACACATTCCTGATGAAAAGAGAAAAAAGTTAGAACCAAAAATTCATAAGTGTTTGTTTATGGGTTATAGTGAAGAATCAAAGGCTTACAGATTATATGATTTGGCAACAAAAAATATTTTTGTTAGTAGAGATGTAAAGTTTGATGAAGAATCACAACTTATACCCACTTCTCATTCCACAACAGCAAATGCTTCCAACCTTTCAGATATATTACAAGGAAATATTGATGAGGATGAGTTGTGCAGTTCTACAAATGATGACAATACCATTGAAAATGAAACAACTAATGTTTCTGACCAGCCATTTTCTGTAGGTAGTGATGATGAAGAAGAAGATTTTTCAGCTAGAAAAAAGACAAGAAGCATTGAAGATATATATGGGCAAGGATCAAAACTTCAAGGAAGGAATGGTAGTGCTTTTATGGCCAAAGTCCTACAAATTAATGATCTAATTTTATATGAGAAAGCTAGAGGAAAGAAAGAATGGGAACAAGCTATGACAGAAGAATATGATTCAGATTGGGGTGGTGATATAGATGACCAAAAATTTGTTGGAGGCTATGATTTTCATCTTGGATCAAGTCCTATTATATGAAGTAGCAAAAATAAAACAACTACATCATTGTCTTCTTGTGGAGCAAAATATAGAGCAACAAAAGAAGCAGGAAATGAAGCAATTTGGATTCGAAAGGTGAACATTAAGGGGGGATAGTGTTATCATGTTCTCTTCTTCTCCTCTCCTTTGTATCTTTTTTGTAATATTCTATCCAATCTTAATGGGGGATGTCAGGAAGTAAGATTTCCTAGAATGTAAAGAAGTTTCTAAAATGTAAGAATTTCCCATAATATTAAAACAGCTAGAATTTGTTCATAAAAAGAACATTCCAGCTATAGAAGTCTTTAGATTACTATAAGTTTCCAAGCTCCACTATAAATATGAAGTTGTTCATTGCAAACAGTACTGCAGTTGTAAATTGTTAGATTTTTTGAAATACAAGTTAGATTGTTATACTCTCTTCAATTGTTCTCTTTGTTTTTATGCTTTGTTTTGCCCTATTTTTTGCATTATTTATGACTATTATTTCATATTTTATTTATTTGGGCCTATTTTTATAGAATGGCACTTGCCCTGCACTGGGATGAACTGGGAAACACCAGTGACCAAGGAGGAAAGTTCGATTTCCATGGTTCTATCATAGATCATCTTGCTGAAGATCCTAGTCCATTTGTCTATGGCATGGGTAACTTATTAGGGGTGGTTAACTTATTAGGGGCTTTAGTCATTCACTAGGGGAAATGCCTTTACTTACTCCTTTGTTTACAGGATAAAATTGAATAATTATTATATGTTTGTTTAGATAATGTTATCTTTTTCAAGAATCACCAGACATGTACTTCAGCTTGGAATTCGAGTATGACAATAAGAAACTAGAATTTGAAAGTCTGAAGTATTGGATTCGTAAGATTATTTTCAGTTGTACTCCCATTCTAGGATATGTGACATTGTGCATTGCCTCTTGTCCTATTTAGGCGACGAATTTCGGTTGAGGGGAGGAAAACCCGTTCATCTAAGAATATGAGATAACTCAAAAGATGTGACTGTAATTTTGTATATCTCAATTTTAAGCGTATGTTTTCAGGATTATAAGTAATGTTGGATAAGGTTTTGTAAAATAATTTCTAAATTACATATAGGATATATAGTTTGTGTTGGCTTTGTTTGGGTGATTTAGTAGTAGATACCTTTATATAATGGTAAGTGTAGACACACAAAATTGGCATAATGCATTCGATTAGGTCATATTCATCCATTCAACAAATAAATCAAGTTTATTTATCAATCTCCTAAAGTCACCAACTTATGTTAAATAAATCAAACTTGATCCTATCATCATCCTTTTAATTAAATAAATCAAACTTTATTTAATTAAATCTCCAAATGCATATTCCATCCCTCTTTGATTTAAATAAATCCAAATATTCAAGTCAAAAGGTCAAAAACATCCTAATCATCATCCTAGCTAATTAATCCTGATTAAATCTAATCCAATGCATGTCACATCCTCTAGCTTTTCCCACTTGCACAAATAAATCAATTTATTCATTTATAAAATCAGCATTTTCACTCAACATGGCATCTTTGAGGAATATTCCCTCAAGTTTGAATTCAAAATCAAGTGGACATGTACATCCAACAAAGCAATTAATGTCTCTTACATGTCCCTTGCAAGGGTCAAACTAAGCAGTAACTCTCAAATTCAAATTTGAAATTTCCCCCTCTTGGGCACATTTCCCAAATCTTGCCCATCCTTCATCCATTCATAGCTTGACAAGTGGCATCATATCATTGGATGAATGTTAGTCCCACATTGCTCAAATTTGGACTTTCATCCATCTTTAAATCCTATAAATAAAAGGCTCATATCCTCATTTCATCATCCACAATTTGAGTAAAGTTACCATGCTCAAATCATTAGCAATCCTCATCCATTATCATTGAATCTTAGCTAGGTTATGCAAGGTTTTTTAGCTTGGAGCTTTCATCAATCTTCATCAAAGTGGATCACCATCACCATTCATCATCAAAGCTTGCAAAGGAGTTGGGAAAGGGCCAATTTCCACATCAAATTGGTACCAACTCCCCCATAAGATCAAGAGTTTGCATATTCTCAATAGGATTTAGCTTATTTTCTTCTTTTTTCATTGTGTTCTTGTTTTACTTCTATTTTGAATATGGTTAAATGGATTTTATGGGGAATCTCTATTCTAACTTGCATTTGATCTTATTAATGTGTTCATTTGTTGTGTTCTTGTAGGTATAGGATCTAGGTTCACATTTTGGCGCTAGAGGGAGGGTTGGATATCATTATTTCTAATCTTTTCTTGAAAATTTTGCGTTTTCACTCACTCCTAGAAAATTCCCTGGGAGCTCACGCTATTTTAGGAGCTCAGCGTCACGTCGCTATATGGCACACTTAAAACACAAACTACGCCGCTGGACTCATCCTGCCAAAAAATTTAAATTTCTAACTCCACCGCTAGACTTGTTGACTTGCAGGAATTTCAAAAAAAATTCAAACAGTGACACTGGACACAAAGTATGACGCTGGGCAAAAATTGCGATGCAGTTGAGCTCTCTGTCTCGACATAGAGCGTCGCTCACTAGTAAGCGGCGCTGTGAGGGCACCGCTGGGAGAACAAACTGCGACGCATTCAAAAGTTGTGACGCTGGGAGACAGTAAAAAGGGAAAATTTAATTTTAGCACGTGCTTTTGATTTATGACTGATTTTTCCTCTATTTCCTGCTTTTTAATTTATGTGTTTTTCCAGAATTTGACTAGTTTTTTTCGTCTTTGTAGGTTGGAAATCGAAATCAAAAGAAAGAGAAGCATGAGAAGGATTTTCATCAAATCAAAGTTTTTTTAAACACTTCTTTAAGAATTTGTTATCTCTTCTTTCTTAGGACACTAATCTTCCTTTGGGCTTAAAAAAGACATTTTCCAATTCTTGCAAAAGCTAAAACAAACTTTAGGATCACAACTTACTAGATTTTGTTTCTTGGGTTAATAATTGAACAAATGTCTCACTTGTGTTTTGGTGCTTAGAAAGAACTCACATTTTTCTTTGTGGATTTAAAAAGAACAAGTGCAACTTTGTTTTTTGTGAAAGCTTACTTAAACTAAAGGCATTGAAAAAGGACGTATGCGCTTCTCTCACGCTTTATAGCAATCTTGAGAATCAAAAGGCCTTTTTCATGAATTTAGGGTGAGACAAAGCAATCACTACCACACTTTGATTTGGGTTTTAAAAATTGAACAAAATCTTGTGCAAGTGTGAGTGGGGGCATTTTCACGTATATTCTCTTTCTTTGTTGCTATCAAAGATTGATCGAGTTATGGATTTTGTCTTTACTTGCTTTTGTTTATCCTAGAGGGCCTGCCTTGGGGAAAAAGTACTCACCCAAGGGAACGACTCAACCGGTAACACTCTAAAGCCAAGAGTATTTCCAACTGGGATATAAATGTGGGTATTGGAGTAAACGCCAATATCACGCGGTTGATTCTGACGAGATGGATCCAAAAGGGGACTCTTTCCATATGGGTCAATCTCCACAAATGAAAAGTCTGAAATAGAACCCTTGTTTTGTAGTGACCAATTGATCCATTGAGCGAGTTTATCAAAGTGGTGCATTGGAACTTAGATTCCAAGAAGTTACTTGCCATGTCCGATCTTGGTTAAAGTATAGAGGTTAAGACTTCATTCTTAACATACCTTTATACTCTTTCCTTGGTTGCATGTAAAATCATCTCTTCTTCTACAAAGGGCATGAGGCAAGCCCACCAAGAAAAATGTACCAATTGAGCTAGGATGTTATATTGCTTGTGAGTCATAAACACTTTGCTTGATCGAAAACATTGGAAAACAAACATTTTAAACATGAGCATCCAAATCTTAAACCCTTTAGGAGAAGCAAATATCCTTGAACGAATTCATGTTATTTCTTTCCCTTGGTATTTGTATCCTTATAGGCTTCTAAACATTTGGATTTCATCTCAATTTTCTCCTACTAAGGTCAATACTAGGAAACCTTTGCCTTGATTTCCTCAATTTTGCATAATGCATTTTGTGGGATGAAAGAGAATTAGGACATTGGACATCTAGATTCAAAATCTAATCAAGAGTGTGTTTATGGTAAAGAGAATCCATTAAGAAAACATTAAATCAACTGAACCCACAAGTGCTTGACGTCTTTTGGTCATATGGTTTTCATGCAAACATTGGTCTTTTGATTTTGAATTACTCTTAGAGAAAGGCATGTTCTTCACTATCTTGTTCTAGTAAACAAGTCCTTCTTAGGTTCATTTAGGATCAAATCAAACACTTTATCCATCTAAGCATTTATCATCTTCATCCCACAAACAACTTTAGATATTTGGAAACATCATTCTAAGACTTGGGTAGATCATCAAAATCAAAATCACCTTGTTTAGTTAGGTGTAGGGGAATGCATCCTTTCTCATACGTTTAATTGAATTAGCGATCCTTTGAACAAGTCCATCCTAAGATCACACCCAACATTTTAGGGTTTACAAGTTCATTATCCAAATCAAATAATCAAAATCAAGCCCTAAGTCTAGCATTGATCCAAAGTTCCTAAATGTTCAACACTCATATCATTCACCCCTTTCATCATTCATCTCATCATTGGTCCTAAACACCCTAGAGGTCACTTTTATAACAAGGTCAAAACACAAGAGGAACATGGAATATAAACTTGATCCATACATCATGAGTAATCCAAGTCAACTAAGTTATCAAAGCCTTACAACACCGATTGATTATCAACACTCACATCTATGCAAACCATGCATGGGATCATTACCTTCGACAAATCTCAATGGCACAACAAGTGTGAGTATGCCCAAATCAAAGATTGGAACACATTTCTCGATGGTAGATCTAAATCCAAACCTACAAGTTTGTCAACCAAACAATCAATGCATGAGCCTTCAAATGAACAATGTCATCCTATCAAATCCCTACATGCCAAATGTGAATGTACCAAGTACAACTTTACCATTAAACATGAATCCAGAAAACTTTGGGATAAATATGTTTGCAAATCATACAAATATTGTTCAAAATCCAAACAAGATGTTAACGACTCCAAAACAAGGCAATGTGATTCCCAACATCAACAATGTTCAATTTCAACCTATCATGCCAAATCAGAACAATGTCTAAAATTAATTTTTCCATGATCCCATTCAAAAATCACAAGTATGCATCCCAAATCTTCTTGAACAAAAACCAAATCAACAATATCAAGGGATTCAAGATCGAAATCAAGATCAAATTTGGTGAGATCAAATTGCTACACTTACCAAAATAGTTGAGTCATTGTGCCAAGAGACATCTCCACCACCATTACCCATATCAACATAATTCCTTGGTTTAGGGCTCCCCCCTTTACCTAGCACCAATCACTCCATCCAAATCAATCCACCTAACACCAATCAATCCATCACATCAAATCCTTTGAATATACCATCGACATCGCACCAACAGATGGTATCTAATAAAATGACAACACCAATCCTGACAAATCAAAATATGGTCTCCCAAAGACCTATCACCTCAGCCATTTCGACCATTCCTATCACACCCATCATATCTCAACCCCTCACTACCATGATCACTGCAAGCATATCTCAACCACTTGTCACTACATCCAACATGATTCCAAATCCACCATCACTACCACCAAAACCAAAGGCAGCAAGACAATATGACATTGCGCTAAAAGCTCACCATGCCTACCAAAAGGCCATCCAACAATATCTAGTTACCCAACAAACACAAGCACAAACATGGAAAATGATAACTATTGGTGATAACAATGAACATTCAACCATTGGTGATAGCATTGACAATCTCCCCACCACAATTATTGAAAACAATGATCAAGATCTATCCATCAAAGAGCACATTGAAGATGTTTCTATCTTGTCTGATGATCAAATCAACATACATCAAGAGTCACTTTTCAATCATGATCAAAATCCACCAACCAACAATGATCCAATGCAAGAAATGTCAACATCGTTTGACCCTATGGTTGAAGACATTGGAAATCCCTCCATCACAATTGTTGAAAACAATGATCAAGATATCTCCATCGACGAACACTTTGAAGATGTTTCCACCCTATCCGATGATCAACTCACCATACATCCAGAGCCACTTTTTAGTGATCTCTTTCAAGGAGTGTTAGGATTATTTGATCCTATTGACATAATGCATGATCCGTTCACCTATGACCATGTTGAAAATGTCTCTACATCGCCTTATGAGTTAGAGGACATATCTCAAGAATTCATTCCAAAGCATGATCAAAATATTTCACCAAGGTCTAGCAATGGTCCCTTCCAAGACATGTTGACCCCCTTTGGCCTCATAGTTACAGATACTGAAGGAATCCTCAACTCGATATTTGATCCAAATTCACTCAAAGATCAAGAGGATATTTATCCATTCCCCATGCCTAATGATGACATCCAAGAACCCTTCCTAAGTAATCCATCCTTTGAAACTGACCCGATGCTTAGAAATAGATCCAAAGTGTGTCAAAAGCAATCCCAAAATAAATCAAGATCAAGAATTTGTATCTTCAAGATACTATAATGATCTAATGGACACTCTCCTATCTATGCAAGATGCACATACTCCTCCATATACCCATGAGATGCTTTCTATAGATGGACATGTAGATGATCTTCATCTAGAACAATATTTTGTCACACAAAAGGAGCAGATTATTGATTCCTACAATCAAACTCAGTTGTCAACATCAAGATCAGATATATCCCAAATTCAGACAAAGGACATCAGGTATACAGATATCCAACATTATCCACTCAAGGAAATATGTCAGATAGAACATGATATTCCAAAGTTAGCAGAGCAGAAAATTGAGCTAACGTCATCTACAGTGGCTATTTATCAAAGAACGCTTATCGAGAAAAACATGTCAGAACAAGCAGAATCAAAGCATGAAGTTATTACTACCACCATACTGGGGGCAACTTTGTCTCAAGAAAACATCAACATAGGGAGCATGAGGAATCCTTATGAAGAAACTGATGCCAATAGTACAACCAGTCACATCATGAACCTTCATCCACCCATCACCCCATCCATGAATTGGGACCAACGTCCAAAAAAAGAATTGAATCAAAGTACGAAGAATGATATCAAAGAAAAAGAAGTTGGAAAGCATAATGGACAAATCAAATACAAATGGATACTAAAACATACAAAGAAAGATCATCCCTATCAAACTCCATCAGTGAAAGAAAATACAGGGCAAAATAAAAAAGGGAAAAGTATCCATCAAAGATGTCCACAAAAGAAAAAGTAGGCTTTTCAAGCAACGTACAAAGTGTATCAAGCAGTTGGTCCTAATTCAAAGCACACTTCAGTATCCACCCATCATTGTTCATCTTCCCAAGTTTGGAGAGTCAAAGGTTCCAAACTATCAACCAATCCATCTCTTATCCCTAAACACACTCCATCCACACCTCCACATATGATATCCAATTATCACATTGACCATGTATTGGCAATGACCCTTCATCATAAGGATTCAAAAGGCACTCTATCACGTAAGATGAAGCCAACTACAGGCCAATGTAGCAAATCAGAATCCCAAAAAGCTGATTCAAGTGCACATATCTAAGAAAAACAACTTCTTCAAGTAGGATACCGATGGCACATTATGACAAACATCTGCACCAGCAACACCTTGTGATTCAACATGAGTTTAAAATCTTTCAGAAAAACCAAAAAAATCAAAACTATGAAAATCCAAAAAAAAATTAGAAAAAGGATTGAAAATAGTAAAGAAAAAAATTGTCCTTCAAGTGAAAACCACCATGGTGGCGCTTTGGGAAATACCATGATGAAAACCTAGCAAACAGGTGTCATGTGTAGAATCGAGCATCTACATGCGCCAGTTCAGGTGAAAGCATCTCATCCCATCCATAATAAATCAAGCATTCCATCCATCTTATCCATAATAAATCCATTCATCCATAAATCATTGATCCAATCCATTTTTATCCATCTGCGTCCATCATCCAAGTTATCTTGATCTTGATGAAAGTTTGGGGCACATTTTATGCTTTCTTATGGTAAAAATCTTGACATGGGTAATTTTCATTGATCCTATCACATGCAGCATTATCTGAACCATGAAGCATTATCCAAATGAGCATTCCTTTGTTTGAACACCTTATCTTATCACAAGATAATCCATATCCATCCATCCATACACATATCTGAGGATCCATCCATCACATTCCATACATTGCTAGACACTAGGGGAAAATATTTACATCTTGCTTCGAGAATAAATCTTGATCTATATCCTCCAACTTATGTGGCAATCCAAACATTGGAAAATGTGAAATCAAATTGGTCAAAGCATTTGTGATCCAAAATCTAAATCACTAGCCCATGGCATATTTTGGCGAGAAGACATTCCTTATCAAGTTTCATCTTTCTTCGAACTTCAATCCAAACAATCACTATCAGTCTCATCTAATTTGTACTTCAAGCATCACATCAAATCATTCTAACATATTTTGTTTCAAACCAAGCTTCATCAATCATGATCAATCAAATCCAATCAAGAAATCATTAGGATATCCCTGTGTGGCTTAACACTATTCTTGCTTTGTTGTGCATCCTCAACAATGTTATCATCATCAATCCTGATCAATTGAATCCAATCAATCCATAATCTTGGGATATCCTTCCAGATCATTGTGTTGCTTAACACTATTGTTGTGCATCCTCAACAATGTTATCATCATCAATCCTTTCATTTTTGTGCATCCTCAAAAATATTATCATCATCAATCCTAATCAATCCAATCCTTGGATTGTTGTGTGTCCTCAACAATGTTATCATCATCATCAATCCATTGATCTAATTAATCAACCTTAGCTTGGTTTTTAGAAAAATCCCCAAATAGAGCATTGGTATCATCACACATATCCATATCCAAATCATCAAAATCATGCGAAAAATCCAAAAACATCCAAAACATCAAAAAATCCGAAAAAAATTCATAAAAGTCAGAAAACATCAAAAACATGGAATCAATCATATCGCTCTCGAAGCAAGGTAGTAAGGCTAATTCTCGACAACTCGAAGACATCAAAATCCAAACATTCAAAAACTAAGAAAATCTAAAACATTCAAAAAAACATCAAAATCTAAAACATTCATAAATATTAGAAAAAGCCAAAACATTCAAAAAAATCAAAAATCAAAACATTTGTAAAAATCTCAAAACACCAAAAATAGCCTCAAAACATTTCAAGTAAAATGTCAAAACATCCAAATATTTGAAAAATCCATCCATCTCCATTTCGGGCTTCCACTCAAAAATAATCAATCATCCATAATAAACTGATAGTCACCTTCATCCTTTTGGCAAAACAAACTCAAAAACAATCACAACAATTGACAAAAGCAAAGCTTCAATCGTAAAATCGAAAGCAAACAACAAACCATTGAACACAAAATAAAACTCCTGATCATTTTCAAACATGTCAGTCAACCTTATATCAATAGCCTATCAATCAACTTATCAAACCATCATCATCCTATACAATGCATGTCCTAGGATATATCATTCCGATAATGGGCATCATTTTGGATATCATCTTGGATTCTTATCCTATCAAAACAAATCCCTTTGGCTAGAGATATGAAGAACACTGGCTTGTTTGCGTACTTGATCTTTTCTTTTGATTTATCTTATTGCGCTCATTCCAAGGACCTCTCAATGATATCTGAACAAAGGATTTAGAGAGATAGGAATGGGGCAACAATCATCATCTTTTGTCTGTTGTGCTTGTTGGACGTTCTTGTAAAATAACTTGGCGAATACTTGCTTTGTTAGGTACGTCCTAGCAAGGTTTCTGTATGTCAAATGTGAACAAGAATACTCCTATCTATTTTTTGAGTCAAATTCCATTGCACTAGGTACAACGCCATCCTAGTTCTTTATACCTTGAATTTTAAAAATTGGATTAAAAAAGTACACATTTTTTCCATTAAAGAAAGACTTCAATATGCAATACTTTTTATAATTAGTATATCTCCATAGTTTTAGAAATTAAAGTTTTAGTATGTAGGTGTTTTTTGATGAGAGAAATCTAAAAGTTTGGAAAGTAGAGAATTACAATGCAATTTAGAATAAAAATTTGAATTTTTAATGAATGATTTCATAGTGCAATTGGAGAGTCAAAATAGATAAATAACATATGGGTGTTGTTTTAGGGTGAGACAATATAAGTCTCTAGTTTGTTGCCACCACTTGGTACCACACAAGAAACATGTTGTTACAAACCATGTTTTCTATACATGTACTATGTGAGAAAAGATATATGGCATGAAAATACAAAAAAAAAAACCCATGCTCGTTATCCACCCTACCATATTGGCATCATGGAACCTCAGGAAGCCTAGCCAAACCCCCCAAGCAAAAGCAATATTAAACGTCCACTAGAAATTTTGTGGAGTTCCATTTTTTGGAATTGTCATGTATGCTTTAGCCTAGCACCTACAAATAGAAGAGAGAGCTATGTCAATGGACAGGGAAACAAGATGAGGAAGGAAGCATAAAAAATTAGTAAATATATAGCCAAAATCAATAAACACAACTAGAAAGTAGAAATGATGAATAATATTTGCAAGTGGGTCACTGAATCTATTTATTGATAATGGAGAAGTTTTGCACTTACATGTATTGTTGGCGATGGTTGACAACCGCAAGGAGCATTGGATTGAGTTGTTGGAGCATTGAACAATTTGAAATAGGAAATTTAGAGTATAGTAAGTTTGTTGGATGTCTATTGTATTTGTGCAATATTATAAAATAAATCATATAGATTTAACAAACATATATATCACTATAAATTTTATCTTGTAATGTTTTATATTTGCATTGCATGAGTAGGATGTATACGTGGATATGTGCATGTGAATCATGTTAAGATAGAATAACCAAGAACAGAGTAGGAAACCAATTTATTTATGGAAAAAGAATCATAGACTTGACTTGAAAAAAGAGAGTCTAGTTCATACATTGAATTTCTACATAATTCCTTTTATATAGTTTGTCTACATATATTCAATATCTACTAAGAAAGAACATACCTTCAACCTTGTATCAGTATGTTTGATGATATTCTTTTTTGTTTGACCTACTTGAAGGTCGGTGGAATGAACTGCTTGGGTCTATTTATGCAAGGTAGTTGGTTTGATAGTAGACTGTTTAGAAATTGTTTTATGGTAGATTGAAAATTGTTGTTCTCCAGAATGTGTAAGTTGTTTAATGTACTTATTTATATATATAATGGATGTTTGGGCAATGCAACTTAATCAAAATATACTTCCCCACACTGCTACATTCAATATCTATATAATATATAGACATCTATACATATATGTATATATGCATGTATACAATAATATACATGTATATATATACTGGATGGCAACATGTGTGAACACACACACACACACACACACACACACATATATATATATATACATGTAATGCAACTTAATCAAAATATAATTTCCCACACTACTACATTCAATATTGCATTTACTTTGACTGATTGCATTTACTTTGTCCACCTCCATTGTACAACAACCACATAATGCATTAAGCCTTGAGCGAGAAAACACTTAGCATATAAAATTACTCTATTTGTTAGCAAGGTAAAAAGAAGCAGCTCAATGAATGTGAAAATGTATATATGCGAACACAAGAATAAATTACGTAGCCATTGACAATCTACAACATCCTATTTGTAAGGATTTCTACTTAAATCAATTAGAATGACACAAAGGGACTAAATGTACAGAATGTGTATAACTCGAAAGATGCACGAAGCAGAGAATGTAGTGTGGGAAAGTATACACCAGAATATGCAAGAAAATATTTTTAATTCAATTGCTTTTTTAGAATAGGAATTATGGCATTATGAATATGTGCTCCAAAATATGCAAGAAAATAGGTTTATTCAGTTGCATTATCACTGCTCTGTTCTTAAAAAATAGAAATTTTAAACAAACACTATATCAGCTAAAGATATAAAGTTGAAAAAATTCAAGAACTATTACAATAACACTTAAAAGCCACCAAACACATTTGTAGATATTGTGCTATGATATAATTGTTCCCATAGCTTTAAGAAAATACTATTTAAAATGGGTCTTTCGACAATGCAATTTAATCAATATACTTCCTCACACATCTTGTAGCACATGAGTGCTAAAACCCTCCAACCTACTATCAAAAGGAACAATAAGGAGAGACCTAAAGGCATGAATAATAAATTAATTATTTATGCAAAGTACCCAGTATACATATATACGTATATATACATGTATATATACATGTATACATATGCATACATATATACATGTAAACATATACATACATATATACATGTATACATATGCATATACATATACATATATATATACACAAATGTATACAGATGTGTATATATATGAAATTAGTCTAGTGGTTGTTACATAGTAAATCTCTTTTTAATAACACTTTTATACTTTCGCTATTTTTCTTAAAATGTTGTGGCCTGCTATGAAAAGCAACGATAAGAAGAGAATGGAAGACATGAACAATTAATTAATCATTTATCCAAAAGTGGAATGAAGCTTTGTGGATGGCTCTCCAGTCCAAAAAGATAAGGAAAATAGAATATCATGGAATATATCAATACAAGATTGAAGCTATGTTCTTTGGTAACAAATATTGAACACAAGAAGAGAAATTGTATAAGAGGTGTTAGAGTGACTCATTTACTGTTCATTTCTTTTGGTCTATGCTTATTATTCCTTGTTATATGGTTGTATCTTTGACGTTGTACACATTTTGGATAGATGAAAGAGATTATCCCTCCGCATAGGTGGAGAAATTACGGTTAAATGTTCTTGTTGTCAAAAAATATGGACAGGGATAGTGTTTTTCTTGTTGTTTGTTTATTGTTTGTAGGTATCTCTGTGCACTTTTGGTGTTATAGCCATTAACATAGGAGAAATTGCAAATTAAGAGTAGTTTTCTGGCTATGAAGTATTATTCTAATAGCTCTTTTATAATTTCTCTATTCGCTTAGGTTGACTAGAAAATAGTATAACTTGAATTTTGAATTCACAACTCAATTCTTACACAAATTTCTTATCTTGTATTAATTTGTTTAATGTGGGTTTTAAGATGTAAGAGAAAAAGAATAACATGAAACATATTAATACAAAATACAGGGAGCTTCAAAGAGATAAGGGAAATAGAATATCATGAAACATACAAAAGAAGCAATTGATGCAATAGTTCACATTTTCCTATTAGCTATTTGTTTGAAATTTACATTAGGGTTTCCATAAGAGGAAAGTATAGGACCATGGGAAAATCTAATCTAAACAACAAACTATAGTTATTGTAGTCAAGTACATGTATATTTATCCATGCATGAATGCTTATATAAAGCAACAAATATATAGAGGGTATCTAGCCATGGAGGGAGGGGAAAATTGAATGTATAAATCAAGAAAATATAAATATGTAAAACAAACCTTGTTTACACTTAGAGCTCTGGGCGTCTTTCCGGGACAAATTATCGAATACATGGGCTACATTTTTGCTTGTTGATCTATCTTTGTATTGAGTGCAACATGATACAACTACAAAGCAACATTTTATATTGTTATATCAAAATACATGTCTGAAATTAGATATGTATGGAATGGGGAAAATGCATTGTGGAATGGCTTACTACAAGAATAGGAGCAAAGATGTCATAGG